>CAJQUW010008131.1:0-28555 GCA_907163375.1 Prostheceraeus crozeri
GAAAACCAGTTGTGCTACAATCAAGTACCACTGCATTTTCAATTTTTCTTTATGGAAAGTCGAATGTGAATATCTGAAATCGCTTCAATCACTAGACTGCTACCATGATGGTTAAATGCGTTAAGACGTTCAGCAATTTTTATCATATGTCTTTTAAAAAATTCTTCGGGGTGATCTACCACTTCCATTGAATAAGAAACAAAATGGAAAGAGCGACTTTCCACCTCTTCCTTTCCAAAATGACTAAACTTAATTTTCGCAACTAATCGCGCCATGATAATGCTATCAGAGAATGTATTCATTAACTCTAGAAATAGAGTGCTAGCATCATCGACCACTGCTTCGATGTCGGTCTCATCTTTATGAAAATTTATCACATAATCTTGAACAGCTCCTTTTAAACTTTGCCTATGAAAACGTAATGTTCCGCAGTCGTTTGAGAAAGACATGATCGCCCTTTATCTAACCCATCCATTGCATGAAAACAACAACTCTTCTCATAGTAACATTTATTGAATAACGGTAACAAGCATGCATTATAAATCAATGGTTTGAAAGAGATAAAATAGATACAGCTGGTAACTATCATACAGCGAGCAATGATAACCATACAGGACTTTGGCAGTGTTGAGGTAAGGAGGAAAGAAGCATTGGTTATGAACGTAGCTACTACAACGAACAGACAAAATAGGAACACACAAATCCTTAAAACGTTTCGTGACTTCATGATAATGTTGATTCACTCTACTATCCCAAGGCGGGAGCAAAATATCATCAATGATTAGATTGGGAAATACTTTCCTCTCCTTACCAGGATTATTACAAAAGATGCGTATAACATTGAAAGCAGCTAACCATCGTTTAAAGTCAATAAGAAGAGCACTCTCAAAAGAAAAGCCATAGTCTTGCAAATATTTCAGATTAAGTCCATGAATGTGTTTTCTCGCCCATTGATCAACATTGGGATCACAGTTGGCATGTTGATGATAGACACTAACAATCTGATATGTCCAATTGTTCATAGCAATAGCACTGAGCTCCTGTACAGGTTCACCCTCACAATCCATAAAAATGATGATAGAAGCCTAAAACGGAAATTTACACATCTAAGGAAGCGTTCTATAACATATTACAAAATGAAGAATTACATCGATGCTTTTCACGACAAAATACACAAATGATATGATGGCAACGAAGAAGTAAAATGTATCTAATAAGACCACGTCTACGACACTCAAAGCACATAAGCGAATTGTCATAGGGTAGGAAAGGACTAGTAATTCTCCTTCTTTGATTTGCGTTTTGATGCAGCATTCTTCTCCGACTTGCGCTTCGTACCACTGCTGTTAAGGATTTGATCAATTATGTCATCCACGTTGGGTGGTTTTGGAATATATAGGATAGATTCCATATGCATGGAGAGAGAGGCTATTTTATTATCCTTGTGTCGACCATAATATAGCCCATTCACTTTGAAAAGGATATCCCAAGTACCTTCTCCGAGCTCATCACATCTGATGGGTATTGAATGATCTCCATCCTTCTTATAGTAAGTACACCAATGTGATACCGGTAGGCAAATGTGATTACCATCCCAAATCTTTCTATAGGGAGTATCCTTGTCATCTCTAGCCTTCCACTCTTGAGCAAGAGGAGTAGGAATGTCCATATTTAATGTCACGTACTCCTCAATAATATCAAGTTGGTGGCGAATGTACGGACTCACGGGGATCAGTATGTAGTCCCCATACTGATTGCGCATTATCTTGACATCCGTGGAAGGGAGCATTCCCGTTTGGAGTACTACACCATGATCGTCATAACGCAAGACTTGTTTAAATTTACGCTGTAGCGGTGTAGGATTATGTACCTTGGTTGTTTCTTCCACTGGCCTCAGTTGTAGATGATCTGACCGTAGCGAACCTTGTAACGTTTGACCGCCATTTTGTCCTACTAGTGCAGCAGATGGAGTAGATGCCTGAAAATGAAAAAGATTGTATTAAGTTAAAGTTCAAGGGAGGAGAGGGAGGAAAGTAGCGACTTACCATTTTAGTTGGATAATAGAACAAGGAACTAGAAAGAGAGAGAAAATGTGCGTCCGTCACTCGTGCGATTCAACGATGGAATGATTCTCACTGTGGAAGGCTCGCTATTTATAAAGAAATGCTTGATTCTCATTGGATGATGATCCTCATTGGACAATAACATCAAGCTGATTCCAAATCTGGCCTCCGTTTACCCATCCGAGCCTTCGTTTTGGTGCTACAGCCCAAAACGTCCCAAATTCTAACTCTGTCGTTTTTCGCCAATGTCCCAAAATCTTAAATGGCGTCTCACATCTAAACGAAGACAGATAGGAACAAGCCGATTCTTTCACTGAATTTGTCTCACTCTTAGCTTTCAAACGAGCTATCGCACGACAAAATCCGTCCACTGGAAGCCAAAATCGAAGCGAGCTGTCCAGAGGGGGGGGGACGTCAGCGAAAATTTTTTCTCTCCGATTGACTTGAAACTCACCATACAGATAGAGAATTTCACGCTGAATCCGAATCCGGCCTCCGTTTTCTCATCCGATGCTTCGTTTTGAAGCTACAGCCCAAAACGTCCCAAATTCTAACTCTGTCGTTTTTCGCCAATGTCCCAAAATCTTAAATGGCGTCTCACATCTAAACGAAGACAGATAGGAACAAGCCGATTCTTTCAGTGAATTTGTCTCACTCTTAGCTTTCAAACGAGCTATTGCACGACAAAATCCGTCCACTGGAAGCCAAAATCGAAGCGAGCTGTCCAGAGGGGGGGGGACGTCAGCGAAAATTTTTTCTCTCCGATGGCGTTCAAATTCACCATACCGATGCAGAATTTCACGCTGAATCCGAATCTGGCCTCCGTTTTCCCATCCGATGGTTCGTTTGGGCGCTACACACCAAAACGTCCCAAATTCTAACTCTGTCGTTTTTTCGAAAAATGTTGAAAATTTTTTCTCGCCGATTGACTTGAAACTCACCATACAGATAGAGAATTTCACGCTGATTCCAAATCTGAAATCCGTTTTCCCATCCGATGCTTCGTTTTGAAGCTACAGCCCAAAACGTCCCAAATTCTAACTCTGTCGTTTTTCGCCAATGTCCCAAAATCTTAAATGGCGTCTCACATCTAAACGAAGACAGATAGGAACAAGCCGATTCTTTCACTGAATTTGTCTCACTCTTAGCTTTCAAACGAGCTATTGCACGACAAAATCCGTCCACTGGAAGCCAAAATCGAAGCGAGCTGTCCAGAGGGGGGGGACGTCAGCGAAAATTTTTTCTCTCCGATTGACTTGAAACTCACCATACCGATGCAGAATTTCACGCTGAATCCGAATCCGGCCTCCGTTTTCTCATCCGATGCTTCGTTTTGGAGCTACACACCAAAACGTCCCAAATTCTAACAAATTCGTTTTTTCGAAAAATGTTGAAAATTTTTTCTCGCCGATTTCCCTGAAACTCACCATACCGATGCAGAATTTCACGCTGAATCCGAATCTGGCCTCCGTTTTCTCATCCGACCACTCCTTCCACTCGAAACAGCCCATTTTACAACCCAACATTCAGCACGAAAAACATCACACACTATAGCCTCAAGACTAATCCTGGCGGTCGCCCAAGTCCACCACGACACTCTGTCGTTCCAGAGGGGGGGGGAGTCAGACTCGAAGCACCACGGCGGCCGACCACGACACTCTGCCGTTCCAGAGGGGGAGGGGGATGTGGAGGGGAGGGGGAGGGGGAGGGGGGGACGTCAGCGATGGCGGCCATCTTGCGCTATCTGGTATTTGTCACTTCCTTACTACTGGCATAGTGTGGGGATGGGGCATAAGTAGTAAGGAAGTGACAAATACCAGATAGCGCAAGATGGCCGCCATCGCTGACGTCCCCCCCCCTCCCCCTCCCCTCCCCCCCTCTGGAACGGCAGAGTGTCGTGGTCGGCCGCCGTGGTGCTTCGAGTCTGACTCCCCCCCCCTCTGGAACGACAGAGTGTCGTGGTGGACTTGGGCGACCGCCAGGATTAGTCTTGAGGCTATAGTGTGTGATGTTTTTCGTGCTGAATGTTGGGTTGTAAAATGGGCTGTTTCGAGTGGAAGGAGTGGTCGGATGAGAAAACGGAGGCCAGATTCGGATTCAGCGTGAAATTCTGCATCGGTATGGTGAGTTTCAAGGAAATCGGCGAGAAAAAATTTTCAACATTTTTCGAAAAAACGACAGAGTTAGAATTTGGGACGTTTTGGTGTGTAGCGCCAAAACGAAGCATCGGATGAGAAAACGGAGGCCGGATTCGGATTCAGCGTGAAATTCTGCATCGGTATGGTGAGTTTCAAGTCAATCGGAGAGAAAAAATTTTCGCTGACGTCCCCCCCTCTGGACAGCTCGCTTCGATTTTGGCTTCCAGTGGACGGATTTTGTCGTGCCATAGCTCGTTTGAAAGCTAAGAGTGAGACAAATTCACTGAAAGAATCGGCTTGTTCCTATCTGTCTTCGTTTAGATGTGAGACGCCATTTAAGATTTTGGGACATTGGCGAAAAACGACAGAGTTAGAATTTGGGACGTTTTGGGCTGTAGCTTCAAAACGAAGCATCGGATGAGAAAACGGAGGCCGGATTCGGATTCAGCGTGAAATTCTCTATCTGTATGGTGAGTTTCAAGTCAATCGGAGAGAAAAAATTTTCAACATTTTTCGAAAAAACGACAGAGTTAGAATTTGGGACGTTTTGGTGTGTAGCGCCCAAACGAACCATCGGATGGGAAAACGGAGGCCAGATTCGGATTCAGCGTGAAATTCTGCATCGGTATGGTGAGTTTCAAGTCAATCGGAGAGAAAAAATTTTCGCTGACGTCCCCCCCTCTGGACAGCTCGCTTCGATTTTGGCTTCCAGTGGACGGATTTTGTCGTGCGATAGCTCGTTTGAAAGCTAAGAGTGAGACAAATTCACTGAAAGAATCGGCTTGTTCCTATCTGTCTTCGTTTAGATGTGAGACGCCATTTAAGATTTTGGGACATTGGCGAAAAACGACAGTTAGAATTTGGGACGTTTTGGGCTCTAGCTTCAAAACGAAGCATCGGATGGGAAAACGGATTTCAGATTTGGAATCAGCGTGAAATTCTCTATCTGTATGGTGAGTTTCAAGTCAATCGGAGAGTTTTAAAGTCAATCGGAGAGAAAAATTTTCAACATTTTTCGGAAAAACGAGTTAGAATTTTGCGATGGCTGCCTACTGTAGAGCCAAAACGAAGCATCGGATGGGAAAACGGAGGCCAGATTCGGATTCAGCGTCAAATTCTACATGGAAATGGTGTATTTCCAGCTCAATCGGAGCACTAGAACCGGAGATAGACGGGTTTTTAGTGTTTGGATGATGGGTATTACGTCATCAGCTGATCGCCACACACTATATAAGCTGGGAACCGACAGAGACTTGTCATTCAGACGAGAGATTGCCAACGGTAAGTCGTCTCTCTGAGCTCCGATGATAGCTTCGGACATTCCAAATCCCGAGTTTCTGTAAGAAACCGCCTTAGAAAATTTCAATTGCTGATTCAGCTACAGCGTCAGATTAGAGGTTTCGCCAGGAGATGGCCTTCGTCTCCAGGCATAAAGACTCAAAAAACTTTAACAGGCCCTTATGTAACTATGTTCTACAAGTCCGTTTGACTTGATTCAAAAAATGTTCGGTCGCTATTGACTGCCTAAGTGGATAACCTACTTATAAAATTCATACGTAGTGCTTAAAAGTTGACAAAATTTAAATTCATCAGTTTGGAGGTTTTCTGGGTTTCACCCCTGCTGGAAGTCAAATGAAAGATTTTTAATGATGTTGAGCCATTTCTTCACTGCTAATCAGCGACTTTTCATGAAAGGCGCAAGCTACGGAGGTTTTGCTGTAATATTCACAGAAGGGTGTTCCTTGGGACGGCGGACGATTGTCCGTAGTGATAAGTGTGGCAAGGGAATGTTTCATAGTTTAGACCGCTAACCGCTGGGGACAACTCATGTCTACATGTTGGGCATTTGACACAGCCGGGGCCCTCTCAACGTTAGGCACTTTGAACGCCAATCGGTTGAGTCTTAGCTATCTTGTCATGGGTGGCCTCTAAACATCTCATTGCAAAACGCTGGTGGAATCAAGGCACTCGCTCTACGGCTTGCTATATCAAGCTGATCCACTAGCAATTAAACTTGGGATGTTTCCTCAAGGTTTTCAAGTATTGCTAAGTTCAAAATGTGTGTATCAGATTTCAAATTTAACTAAGTCTAAGGCAGCCTTTGAGGGGTTAGATCCCAGCTACTGTTCACTACCTTTGACTCGGCGTTGCTGTTACCCTTTCGGGGCAGTGACAATGATGTCTTCAGCTGTAAATAGCGGGTATCGGGGAAGATCTCTCACTTCCCTAGTGATCAGTACAAGGCCTTCGGGCTGTCGACGGGATCGAGTGCCACTCACTACACTCAAATCTATCATTCCTCACTAAGTGTAAAATCAATTGTTTTCCGTTTTTCGCTTCAGAAATGCCGAAATACAATAATATGAGGGACCAGTTTCAAACTGTGTCAATGCCGGAAGGTATTCCGAGCTGACCGCCTTCAAGAAACACGCTTGCTCTGCCTGATACAAGGAAACAGATAGGGGTCGCTCGCTACTTATTGCGGAGCCCACAAAGTCAGTCGCTTAAGTGAGCGGCTGGAGGACTTGGCACTCACAACACAGCGAGTGTCAAACAGGCGATAAAGTAGGCGAAGAAGAACGGTTGTAGTTCACTCTTCACCCACTGAGCTCGTTCTTTGGAGTACAAATCTGCCAACGAAGCAAGAACGGAGTTCACTCTTCACCACTTGAGGCCACTGAGCTTACAATCCGCCATTGAAGCGATTGCCGCTGTATCCTGTTGTAGTGAGCGAGGAGCTCGCTGTCCAGCAGCGATAGTGAGGAGGAGGAGGTGGACGAGGAGCTAAAAACAGTTCGCAAACTATCGAGGACGTCGACCTCGAATCGCGAGGACCCCTCAGCCGTGGACTGCGAGGGAAAAATTGCAACAACAATGTCCAATTTTGTCAAGCGCCCGCCGGTGATCGCCGAACGGGAATTAGAACTAAAGAAAGAGCGTGGAGGAAGTTGTTTTTCTTTTGATTTTTTTTTGTTTATTTTTTTTTTTTTTTTTTTTTTGAAAGGATTTCAGCCCCCCCCCCCCCCCCCCCCCCCCCCCCCCCCCACCCCCCCCCCCCCCCCCACCCCCCCCCCCCCACCCCCCCCAAAACCAACGGGGAGACGAGGTACCGACGGACAGCTTTTTTTTTTTTTTTTTTTTTTATTCTTTGTATGTTTTTTTTTTTTTTTTTTTTTTTTTTTTGTTTAATTTTGAAGGAGGAGGCCTTCTTCATACAAGGCAAAGTATGAGGACCTAAGAACGTGGCCGGAGAGATGAAGAAGGTGAAGGAGAGATTAAGCGAGCGGGATGGCGAGTTGGAGCAGGAGAGGCTCAAGACTCTCGAGGGGAGAAAGCCAGGAGAAGAGGCTTTGCTAGCAGAGAGGGAAAGTAGGGAGAAGGAGATACGAAGGTATGGAAGGAGGATAGTGGAGAGACTCCGTGTGCAGATGGCTAAGGTATGTCGAGACGAACCACGAGCTGCACCGTTCGGCGCAGCTGGTGGATCGCGATCGAAGGGTGCGTTACCAGTCGTCTGCACATCCTATTAGAAAGGGGAGAGTAGCAAGAAACTCCTCTCTTGTACGAGCGTGGAAGAGGGGAGAAATGCTACTCTCGGGTGAAGAAAGGGGTGGAGTGTCTACACTTCACCTTCGATCATCGTGATCCGATCTCGAATTTCCTTTATGAGGAAGCGTCCGAGAAGATCTGTAAGTAAAAATGACTAAATTAAAATGTAAGATGATAACACAATACTTCTTTATTTAAAGACATCAAAGAGAAGCGACCACCCGCCCCGTTGCCGGAGCCACAGTCGAAACAGGCAAGCCTGAGTCCCTACCACACACCCCGAGAAAACGAACCACCGGCTCTCTTAAGGGCACCATGGGGCCTAAGACATGATAGAACCTTCCACGCGGTTTGCCCTGGGCAGTCTTCGGACTGGCGAATATATCATTAAGTTGAATCTGCTATCAGTCAACTTGAACGTTGCAAATGAAGTTTCGGTGTAATACTTCCTTTCGACGGGCGATCCTGTAAAGGGCGGCGGTGAAACCCGTAGCTATGTATACCGCAAGGGACAATCGGCAATGGTAAATATTGTTAAACCTCTCTGCGTCATGTTTGCAAGTGATTGCCTCTGTCTCAACGTAGTATGCATTCGCGCCAGGGCGACATTTAGCCAACTGTCGAAGGTTGCCTAAAACTTTCCATTGTATACGTTATGAGAACCATGAGTTCTACCTGTCTCTATCAATGAGACGAATTGATGAATGGAATGAAATGGGAGGACACTCACGCGCCACACGCAACATAACACACTTCTCTCTTTCGTAGTCTAACAAGCTCTTTACACATGGATCGCAGTCGATTGCTATCCCTGTATCAGAAGTGTAAGCTATCTTAATTTTATTTAACACTATTTCATCTACCATCATCTACCATCATCACCCAGTATGAAATGTTTTATAAGATTTGCAAGTTAGACTTAAGCGTGTTACTATTACAGAATGAAAAAGTATACATGCTTAAATCATCCACTGAAGCCCCATTCAGTTATAATTCAGTATGAACAGCACAAGGATAATATGAAATAAAAATTTATTATGGCATGTATTTCAAAAGGTCTTCATCATCAATATCGTCCCCAGAGTCTGGCTTCACATAGATCACAAAAACAGTTCACTTGCTTTAATCGTTCTTCACTGCGAGCCTCACTTTGTCAATATACTCCCACTCCGCCATAGTTCGTGGCTGGGGAGTTAGGGGTGTACCACTCCCATAATTGGTGGAGGAATTTGGTGCGGGATGGTGATCTCCATCACATCGTCAGTATCATACTGGAGATACTTCCAACCTCACGCCTGTTAAGTCGGGACCACTCAACTCCTTCTCACATACACTCTCCTCTTCCTCATCCGCTGCTAATGACAACTTTCTGATATTGTCTCAGTCGGTACACCTTCTCTTACCTTCCCTTCGTTGGACGCGTTTGGTGCAACGAGCGCCTTTGGTGTATATGAGCATGGAGAAGAGAATTTTGCGTTTGGTGTGGTCGGAGGACTTGTCATGCTGACTGTGAATTAAATAACTTTGAAATGTTTTCTAATTCTTAAGTATCACAAGCAATCAATCAGAATGAACAGCCAATGAATGATGAATATGAAAGTATATATGCAAAGTGACATTCGTGTCATTTCACTCTGTCTTTGAGAGTATAAGTGAAGTGTTCTTAGCGAATTCTGTTATTATTGTGAGGTGTACAAGTGAACTGCTATCTCGTGAATTCCAAATTTGAGTGAAGTCTCTATCTTGTAGAAGTATCAACCTTAAACTTGATTTTCATAGAAATGGTAAGTTGAAAATTTTCCTCTTAATCTCCTCAAACGTGTGGCTGAATAGCATATTTCCTCAATTTCAGGCATTCAAATACATCACCAACGCCCTCCCTTCTCGAGGAAAGTTTTATGAGTTAAGTTGATGCGGTCAAGGTAGGTTGTAACCAATACAACTAGAGACATGAACAGAGATGATTAGAAATGATTTCTCTTTCATGGTGATGTGAGTTCCATCTCAGAACTGTCGCGAACATGGAAAAAACAACGAGTGGGAGATGTGCTGACTGCTGGGCACATCTTCACGAGGAAATGGGATAATCAACCCGACACATTCAAGCGAGGTGTTTGTCGACCTTAAAGCCGGCACTCAATCTCCGAAGGTCGGGGCATGATTCTGTTCTAAACGTCGTCTCCTTTTCTTGCGAACTTGTGCGTCAGTCTTTCGAGACACGTTTTGAACTATCTTCGCAACATCCGACTTCAACATACACACAACGAACGATTACCTACACCAACGGTACCTTCCCTCTATCTGACTCACTGAAGTGTCCATAAAATATTTAGTGAGGAACTACCAGATGGACTCCTCAGAAACCATTGCTAACTTTTGAGGAATGGTTTCATCTAAAATTCATTCATTGATAGAAGCGCTTCTTACAAACAATTTTAGACAATTTTATAGTGATGAAGGCGCTACATCTATCTTAAAATAAAATATGTAGAAGAAATCGACCACCATACTTGGACAAATAATAAGAGGTAGGTTGGAGTTTCACATACCCTCCTCATTCCTGCAACCGAGGTTGTAGGAATATGAGTCTTGGATAAATTTTCACATCCAAGGATTAAAATAAATATTGATAAATTTAACGAGCGCGTGGATAGCGGTCTCATTTTTGACGGCATTGAGTCCGCCTTATTTAAAATCAGTTTTATTAGGAAATCATAGTGGTCGAGGCTCCTTTAATACTTCCAAAAAATTTAAAAAACAAAACAGCAGTAAGTCATCAATGTCGATTGCGGAAAATCGGCAATGTTTTAAATATGCCTGTCCTCATCCATTCTCCACTATATATGACATCCAATGCGAATCGAAATCGCACATATAGAAATAGGCAGTGGGAGAATGAAATTAAACTTACGATGACTGTAATAGTGACGATATGAAAATTAAAGATATAGAAAAATTTGAAAAATTGAACAACATTAAAATAGTTTCTCCATGTTTTGGGAAAAAGGATTGAAGGGTGGTGCGCATACAACTCAAGCGTTTCGAGTTGTTATGAACGTACAGTAAAACTGTTATTAGTAAAACAGGATGATATGAGGAATGGCACAACTCGCGTTATCCCAAGAATCTCTCGCTTATAACACCAACTTAGAAAACTCTAGTAGAGAGTTATATTACTGCGACAAGAGTTATCCGCCACTTTTAGGAGGAAAACTAAAATTTGAAACTCATTATGATGTTGTAAGGCGAGGTAAACTGCAATGGAACGCATGCCCAAAGATAAGGAGTTTTTTCATATAGAAGAATGGCGATGAACGAAGTCTTCTTCGTGTCATCTATGCAGACATCGAATGCTATAGTCGAAGATAACATCCATCGACCAGCATCCATTTCATGCTATGAAGTATGGCATGATCAACTTTAGGAGTAGGCAAAATAAAATGCGCCGACTGGCAAGGTGAGGATTGTATTTACCAATTCCTACAATTCCTTTCCTCGAACAGAGCAGTAAAATTTCAACAAAGTATGATGGTGAACTCAATCGCAGATCAATGCATATGACAGCAGATGATCAAGCAAAATTTGAAAGTTTGCAAACGTTTTGCCCCAAATGAGGAAAACAATTGACGATTATAAGATTAATAAAGTGCGCGACATGATCCACAATCACTGTAAATTTAGAAACGCACTCGTTCAAAATGTAAATTATTCGCGTGAGGATGAAGCGCGTACATTACCCGTCATTTTTCCATAACTTTAAGGGGCTATGAAGCCATATGATATAAAGAGGAGGTTTAGGCCACATGAAAGAGTGGAAGTTTGATGTAATAGCTCAAACGAGAGAAAAGTTTATGGCCATGACAGCAAAAGTACCCGTCGATAAAACCAAAGAAAATAAGACGGTCTATTTTGATATAAAATTTTTAGATTCCTACCAATTTATGACTGCATCACTGGCCTCTCTCGTACAAAATCTAAAGTCTCTTCCACTAACACAAAATCTTAAGAAACAATATCCAAATTTAACTAATGAAGTCATCACACGGAAAGGAGTCTTTCCATATGCATATTTTGATGCAATTAGTAAACTCGGCGAGACTTCTCTTCCGCCCATAGATAAATTTAAAAATGATTTGACCGGCGCAGAATGTAAGACCGAAGATTATGATCATGCACAAGATGCATGGATAAAATTTGACTGCCATACATTTGGCGAATATATGATTGCCTACCTTAAGTTAGTCTGAAGATGCAGTGCGCGGTTCCTTTCATATTCTTCAAGCATTTGCGTGAACAGGACCGAAGCACCGGTCGAAACTTGTCGCTGAATTAAATACGACTACACCGGTCAATCGTGGTTTTCCCTCCGTTGCTTGAAGAACCTTAAGTTAGATGTATTTTTCCTGGCTGATGTATTTCAGGAGTTTCGACGAGTGGCATTAGAAGAAGATAAGTTAGATCCCGTCCACTTTGTCAGTCTACCAGCCATGTCATTTAAGTCTGCTTTTAAAATGACTGGTGAGACCATTCATCTCTTACAAGATCCAGAGATGTATAATTTATTTGAGCGAGGAATTCGCGGTGGTCTCACATTTGTAAATAAACATAGGTTCGAAATCTGAAAAAACAGTAGGTAAATGATTCATACCCATCTTAAGTATTATGGACCAAAATATTTTGTATGGTAGGTTCACTACCAAACCGCATACCTCACACTGACTTTAGCTGTTAGATGATAGTGAAAATACAGCATCTACTCCAACACTTCTAACATTACTACATTCAATGAAGGTGATTGGGGATATTATTTTGAAATAGATCTAATCTATCCAAATAATATTAAACATAAAACCGTAGATTTTCCACTCATACCCGAATCAGGTGAAGTGACCAAAGATATGTTTTCCGACTTTATGAATACAATTTCATAAGATTTAGAATCATGCGGTCAACCCGACTATAAGCCTTGCGCCGCAAACTTTAACCACCCATAATGATAAAGAAAACTATCTAGTCCCTTTAGCATCTACAATTTTATTTAGAAATGGGTATGATTATAAAAAGAGTTCACGCGCTTATTAAATTTAGAGCAGAAAGCCATCCTCAAACCATAATATTGATAGCAACACCAGAAACGGTGCACTAGCTCAAATATTTTGAAAAAGAATTTTTAATAAATATAAAACAACCAGTCTTATTTGGTAAGACGATGGGAGATGTTAAGAAACGGCGTAAACTACAAACACGATAATGATGATCAATAAGTATCACAAATTGAACCTCATCACCTCTATTCATCGATAGAGCCATTACGATGAGGACCTTATAGGTGTTAAAATGATAAAATATGAAGTTTGAGTTGTGCAAACCTCATCTATATTATACAAGCTGTTACTAGATTACTCTAAGCTTGAAATGTAACCAACTCATTTATAAAATACTAACACAGTCCTCTCGTAAAAGAGGTTTGGGGGGGGGGGGGGGTGGGGGGGGGGTTGGGGGGGGGGGGGGGGGGGGGGGGGGGGGGGGGGGTTTGGGGGGGGGGGGGGGGGGGGGGCGTTTGATGGGTGGTGATACAGATAAGTTTCTTCTTAGGTAACCTCTCCAAAAAGATTTAAAAAATTTCAATGAAGTAGGAAAATCTTTAGAAAGACATTTTGATAACATCAAATTATCCTACTGATCACCCACTCTAACACTCTACTCCACAAAAATAAGGCAAAACTTTGCTGCTTTAAGGAGAGACAGGCATGGTAGGAAATAGAGGAAATGAATTCTCCTCCGACCAAAAATGTACAGTATTAAATTAAAGATAGCGATATATATTAAGCGTGCTAAAGGCATATCAAGATCATTGTTCTCTAACAGAAAACATAGGAAATTCCAGGAAAAGCCCCTATAGAAATAAAAATATAAACGTTTGTCAATATGACAATCTTATAATCTAAGTCGCTGAGATCAACAACTCATACTTATAGGAAACGAAGCTTTTCAGCTTGGGAGGATAAGAGGTGCTGGTTTAAACCAACATATCTCTTCCACATGGACATCCTGACCAAACATACCGACACCACCCAAAAGAATTCAACTCACACAACCACATTCAGGAGACGTCTTAGCATAACATCCTTAAACTTAGTATTATGATGTTAATTTCTGAAGATAAACATTGTTTGTTTTTATGTAACGCATGAAGATTGTTTTTTTCCTTGTGAATATGTGTCCAAAATCTGGTACATTCCCATGTGATACTTTTTTCCATCCACTGAAAGACATTTTTTCCTATCCCCATTATATTTCCACTCTTCACGAAGTAAATAGAACTTTTGTATAAAGCAAATGTTTATTGAAGTGCGCTCATGTATATATTTTCAGTGGATGTTGTATAAAGTCTATTGCTTCACATTCATGTACATATTTCAATAAATGTTGTATAAAGACTTCACTATGTTTTCCGAAACACTAAAGTTATGAGGGATTTAGTATCTTTCACATGGATGCACTCATGTAAACCATTGTAAATTTTTGATAGCAATAGAGGGTATAGTTTGTTTGACGACGGATAATAGAAAATAGATTCAAACATCTACTCGACAATACCATAAGAAGCGACTTAATCATGAATGAAATCACGTAAAAAGTATTCTTTTTTCTCACCACATAAATAGGTAGAATCAAATCACTTTGAATGTAAAGGTGCTGATCATGATTATCAAGTGACATTGGTGTTTCTAATACCCATCGATGCCAGCAGCAACACAAGTTTGTGCATTGAAAAACCAAAGAGTTTTTTCAAATTTTTACTCAATTGACATTGAATGTCATCACCCAGTTTCAGAACAACGCGTTGATTTTCAATAGAAAACGAAATGTGGTGTGTCTTTACATCATATTTACTTTTCATCACATGCTTCAACTTCTGTTGTATATAAGGATTTAACTACATGAATGAAGCTTTCAACTGTATGATATAGACTCGGCATTATATTGAATAGCAACTTTTAGATTCTTCAATAAGACTGGTAAATTATTCTTGATGCGATCGCCATAGATTCCACCCACCATTCATCAATAACCTGAAGTCAGCATTAGGTGATATTCTGAGAACCATACACCACACCGCTTCCAATAATAGGTGTATAATGTCTTACAAAATGACGCAAGGTTGGAGAGAAATAAACTGGTTAGTTTGTCATTATATTTCTGAATAACCAACTATTTTGTCCGCCATAATTTTCTCTCCTAACTTCTTACCCACGAGATCTCATTCCATCGTTTTTTAAAACTAACTCAATAAGTGCTAAAGGTTGAACACCACGCTTTTTCAAAATGATGCGTTCTTCGCATTCTACAACATCTTCATCAAATATTTTAAATCTATAATGAAATTTGTTGATTCGATTTGAATAAACTTTTTTAACATTTGCAGTAGCAATTGACGTTAGATGTAGTCCATGACCAAAACCAAGATGTGGATAGAATTCACTATCCAACCTCAGCGTAAGACCTTTAGTAAAAGAATGAAAGCGGAGGAACTGTCTCCCACTCCAATGATAGATAGTAAACTCATAAGCTTTCTGATTTTTATTCTTCATGATGGAAGTATTACCACTGTTGAATGCCTTAATAATTTTCTCATTCCCAAATTGTTCATAAGAATCTGATTTTATCTGAATCCATTCATTGTTCTATACTACTTTTATTTTATCACTTACTATTTTCTACCATTTATTCTTACTACTAACACTTTCTTCTACTTCTAACTCCTAAAACTAATTAATCCTTACAATTTACTTTATTCAACTACTATAATCCCCCCCCTTAAAAAACTTTAATTACTCACTCTTATTATTTAAATTCTACTATCTTAAAACTTTTCTTTTATTTTCTACTTCTTCTACTTTATTATTATTAACTATAATTACTAACAACTACTTACTAACTATATTCTATGCTTCTACTCTAATATTCAACTTCTTTAACTATAATTACTACCTACTTTATTCCCAGATATTTACTAATTTCTCAATAATAACTCTAGATATTATTATCTTTAAAACTCTGATATTATCTCTGTATCATCCTACCTACTAACTTTCTAAAACTACTTTTTCCATTTTAAAATTTTTTCTATACTACATAAATTCTAAAATCTACAATTTTATCTAATTTAAGTTCTTTTAATCATAACTTTTATCTATTTTTTGATTAGTTTTCAAACTTTTATTCTACTTTTTTTACCTTACTACATTATTTATTAAACTTTTTATCTACAAACTTTACTTTCTCCTTTAATTCTACTTTTACTTATTCTTCAACTCCTCCTAACTTTAATCTAACTTAACCATTTTTATTGTCTTACTTTTTTAACTTTCTCTTAATTTACTACTTTCTCAACTATATCTTTTACACCTTCCTACTAACTTTATAAATTTATTTCTTCCTTTACTACTATTAACCACATTCACCCTTTTACTCTTACTTTATTAAGTTCTACTACATATTATTATATTTATTATTCAATTATTTTTATAATCAAACTATTATCTTTTCATTCATTACTTTTTCTGTTATTCCTACTTCTTCTTCTCTAACTTACTAACAAATTTATTCTACTTATACTTTCCTATTTCTATTTTTTATACTTACTATTCAATTTTTAATACTAATTTCAATTTTACTTTCTACTAGACTCTATAATCTACCCCTCTACTATTTTTTCTACTCCTTCTCACAATCACTACTACTTTCTCACAATGTTTGTTTTATTTTATTCTAAATCTTTATTCCTATTATTTTTTAACTTACTTTTATTTTTAATACTACTATACTTCTCACTTTACTTAACTTATTTATTACTTATAATCTTCTACACCTTATAACTATTTTTTTCTCTACTTGTTTCACAAACTTTGATTTAACTTTAATCCCTATTTGTTCAAACTATATTATCGACTTGTTAACTTTTCGAACTAACGTTCTTTTATTTTATACTATTTATACTACTTTTCTAACTTTTATCTTACTTTTTGTTTAATTAAAACTTTTTTTACTTTTTTTTCAATTCTACTACCTTTTACTAACTTTTCTCGAACTTATCAGTTAATCTTTTGATACTATCATTATCACTTCTTTATTTCCTTCATCTAACAACTTTTTTTTTATTATATAACTCTCACCTACATTTTCACTCATTATCACTTTCTTTTTTCTCAACTTTTACTTATTTATTAATCTGTTTTTTACTACTTTCTTTACACTACTATACTAACTTTCTCTTTTTTACTTTTATTCTACTTCTACTATACTATCTACTAACTATTTACCTACTCTATAACTTTTTTTATAACACTTAATATTCATCTAACTACTTTTCTATTTTTTATTCCTTTTCTTAATTTTCTTCTTTTTCTACTTTTCACTCAATCTTTCACTTTTTTGTTTTCGTCCTTTTAATTAGCTACTTTACTTCCTAAACTTTATCTACTAACTTCCTTATTACTACCTTTTTGATGAATAATTCTACTAACATCACTTATATTCTACTATCTACTTTTCTAACTTTAATCCTAAACTATTCTCTACTTTTCTACTACTTACTACTTTTTTTTACTTTATTTACTAACTTTTCTACTTTCTACGTTTTTTCACTGTTTGGAACTTCTCAACTTTCATTTTATTTTCTACCTATCTCTAACTACTTTAACCTTACCCTCATTTCTTATTTCTCTTATTTATTTAACTAACTTTTTCTACTATTTTTATTCTACTCATTCATATTCATTAATCACTAACCTATTAAACTTACTACTGTCCTTTTACTACTCTTGATTTTTTTTTTCAAACTTTATCTACCTCTTTTTTTTCTTACTACTCTACTACTCTAACTTTTCTACTTACTTTATTACTTATTCTTCTTTATCTTACATACTCTAAAACTATTTTTCAGACGAAATCTCTTGACTCATTTTAACTATTCATCTCTGATTTACTTTATTGTCTACTTTCTTCTTATTATTTTCTTCTATATTTTTTCTACTTTGTTTTATGTTAAATCTACTCTTCTACTTTTTCTACTAATTTACTCTTCAACTACACTTTTCCTACTTACTAACTTTTTAATAAATTTTTCTACAACTACATGTCTCTCTTACTAAAACTTTTATTTCTACTTTTATACCTAACTTCTACCATCTACTGTAATCTAAACTTTATTTTCTACTACAACTTTACTAAACTAATTATAAAAATATTGTAAAACTTTTATTTTCTACTTTATTTTCTGATATAATTTTACTTTCTAACTAACTTTACCTTTTTTATTTATTGTCGTTATAACTTAATATTCACTTTTATTTATAATTATCTCTATTCATCAACTTCTACATTCTTTAATTTCTACTTTTTCTCCTAACTACTAAAACTTATCTTAATTTCACTTAAACCTTTCAACTACTTTACTTATATAACTAAACTAACCCTACTTCGATTTTTTCTATTTTAATCGTTTTTACTTTTACCTTTTTCTTTTTTTTTTTCTACTCTATAATATCTACAATCTTTACTATGATCAACACTAATCTAACTATCTTTACCTTCTTCTCAAAACTGTCTAACCTACATTTCTTTTTGTTTATTATAAACAACCTTTCAAACTTTTTTATACTTTCTATAACTTTTTTTATCTACTACTAACTACTACCTAACACTTATTAGACACTTCTGTTTCTACTTATTTTATTTAACTTTTCTAACTACAACTTCTTCTACTTACTTTTATTACTTACTTATTATATTATCTTCTATATCTCTTTTCTGTATTCTACTTCTCTAAAACTTTTTTCATTTCTCACATATGTATCCTACTCTCTACTTTATTTTTACTTTATCTTTTTCAAAGCCTATCTACTTACTTATTTTTTTATTTTCTAACTCTAATAACCAAACTAATAATACCTACTTCATAACTCTTTACTACATAACTCTTTGCTACTATTTTCGTATACTTTTTTCACTATTCTCATTTTATTACCACCTAAGCTTTCCTTTGTCTTAACTTTTTCTTTCTATATTTTAAAATATAATCTACCACCTCCAATTTTCAACTATTTATTCCACTTAAACTTTACTAATTTTTTTTCGTTACTTTTATCTTATTCCTAACTAAACCTTTTTTAAACTTACTCTCATTCATATTTCATAATTTACTACATAGCTTATTGGTTTTCTTATTACTACTCATTCACTATATTTTTATATAATTCTTTAATTTCAACTACTTTAATTCGTCTTTTCTAATAACTATTTTCAACTATCTCACTACTTATAACTTCTTAATTTAATTTTTTCTCCTTATTTATATTATTTATCAAACTATTAATTAGCAAACCTATTTTCTACTATATTATTCTAACTAACCTATCTTTTTCCATTATGCTTAATTAAACTACTCTCTTCTTTCATATACTAACTAACGCCAAGATATAATACGTGATACAAAAACTTTTTCATGATCTTCTTATCAAACTACTTCTACCACACCTTATGGATTACTCACTAACTTTTTTTCTACAACTATTATATAAAACTTTCACCATTTTTTTAACAAACCCTCCTACTACTTTCCTACATCTAAATTTTACAACTTTTTTAATTTATAACTACACTTTATCTACTTAAGATATCTACTACACACACATTTACTACAACTTTTATTCAACTTATCCTTCTAAACTTATTATATATTTTACCTTATTTCTTTTTCTACTCTATTACTACTTTTTTACAAGAACTACTTCCCTACTCATCATTCTTCAGCACTCTTCCTTCTAACAAATTTGTCTTCCTACATCTTAAACTTTATTTTATTAATTGTATTGTTATTATTTCTACTTCCTACTACAACTTTCCTATCATTCATTTCAACTACTTTTTACTACTTGTTTCTTTTTCTACCTAATTATCTTGTAATACATTTTTCATCATCTTTATGTCTATCCTCTTTCTTATTTTTTCTATAATACTTCACTTTTTATCCACTCTTTTCTCTCACTTAAGTCTTTTCTCTTATGATTATTTTTTATTTTTTTTGATTTTGATAAAAAAAAAAAGAACCTATTTCACTTTTCTACTTTATTTAATTTCTTTTAATTTTCCATATGAGTTTTCTTATTTATCTTTAATCATTTTTATACTACTCTACCCTTTTGCTTTTTTTTTCAAAACATTTGCCTGTTCCACTTTCCATCTGATGTTAAATTGTATGGGAACTGAAATGCATTATTCATCGTTATTCCATCATGGGTGCGAGGAGTCAATATCATTTCTTCCAAATCATTCACATTCTGAATATTGCTATCATAGCAAATACTAGAAACGCCAACCTCCCATTCACCTTCTAAATGCAGTGGCCGATTTAATTCTACTCGATAGTCTGATGGTATATTTTTTGGGAAATTTATTCATAGAAGAAGCATTACTGGGCAAGTAGATTAGAAACGAGTCCTTATTTTCACTTTCCATATTATTCACATTGGAAAAATATATTAGCATACGTTTGCATTAACTCTTCATTCGGAAATGGAGTGTGATACTTGTCACAGCATCTTTATGAAAAGGAATCAACGCACCAGCATCGTCATAAATGGCAATATCAATTTGTGGGATGTAGTTTGATTTCAGCTTTGTATAATGCACTTTCTTGAAAGTATGCTCAGATAAAATACTGCAGCTTTTTGGCTGGTATGGTATCATTGCTAGCAATGGAGCTTCAACATCTCCCACACGTACATCTTCACCAATATTGGAATATATCTGAAAATAGTTAATACGACGCGATAGCGACATGTCTGCGCTAGCTTTGGTTACAGTACCACTTTTAAAGATATTTTGATCAAAACACAAAATGTCCATTAGAGTTTTATCCATAATTAGTTCAATACCTTTTCCACTTATAGTGAGAGACAAAGTACCTTCTTTTTCAGAAAATGAAATATGTTGCTCATTAATCACTTCATTTAAATAATCTACAACCAATTTAACCGAAGTAATAATGCGAGGCATCAACACTCTTGTTTCATGTAAGATACCACCTAAAGGCTCTACACACTTTCTGTATAAAGATACGGTCCATTCTGTATCAAATTGATTTGACCTTTCACATGGTAAATGTTGCATATCAGATTTTCCATGAACAGCTGCAGAACGATGTCGTAAGAACTGATGAAAATCTTTTGAACAAACTAATACTAGATCATCATCATTTAATTTGCTTATTGCAATATGATTAGATGATTTAATATAAGTCAATGTTGCCACTTGTTTACCATCAACTCGAAGGAGATAATTAAATTTCTTCAATAATGTTTCAGGAGTCATGTTTGTCTTTCTTGGCTTAATCACAATCTTCTTCACCAACGTCTTCTCATTTCTTGGAATAAGATCTACATAATAAGCTTCCTCTCGATATATTAACTGTTTATGACCACTTATGTGGTAATTAACGTTAAAATTATCATAGCTTGTTAAGGCGCTAGCGAGGTAACCTAAATCATTTCTTAAACTTGGACTTAAACCAACAATCCAATCTTTCTCAACTACATGATGTACATAATTATAATCATCATTGTGCGGAGTAAATTGGACAATATGTTTACACGCTTTATTCAAGAAATCATATATAAACTTTTTACATGATAAGAGATCTTTCTTTGGCCACTGTGGAATGTATACTCGGCACCCCTTTTCACATTGATAAGCAGCTGTACGCCTCATATTAATAGTCATCACCTCATGATCAAAAGTATAGACACAGTTGCTATAAACAAGTTGAGTGACACCCACTTCCCAATTTCCATTTAGCTGTTGTGCATGATCAATGGGAGTAGAAAAGAGTGCGGCTCGATTACTAGTAAATCTCTTTGTAGCCGCATTGCTAAGCAAAATATGATAAAACGACATTTTTATATTGCTGATCTGCAACTTTGCATAACATCATGAAGACTTGGATTTTGGACTCTCTACAATATATCAGAGTTGATCGTGATGGAAACGTACATTTCAAAAATTCTCATGGTCATACATCAAGAGGAATTACATTAACATGGCGACAATTTGTCAACCTCAATGATATCATGAGGGATTTGGAATATTTTGAAACATTAAGATTCATCTCCTTGGGTGATCAAGTTTGGCTTCAACATTACAGAAATGAAATTCAAATCTACCATTCTCATTCCGCAAACTGTTTCTCATTTCGCAAATACAATTGGGAGAAGTATAGAAGATACATACATCGCTCCATCATGACATTTATTCGTCGTGAGTTCATCGCCCTACTATGCAAATCTTAATCAGACATGACTACCACACATCATGAGTTGGAAATTAGATTCCCTACAACGTATTGAAACGGATCATGATCGAAACGTCTATTTCAAAGATTCAACTGGAAATGTGAGAAGAGAGTTTGCTTTATCTTATCGTCATTTTCAATCTCTACATCATATCATGAAGGACTTGAAATACTTCTATATGAAAAGACATTCACGTATTGGAAATCGCATCTGGCTGCGCGTCAACAATCGGCGAATTCAACTCTATCATTCCCAACTTCATACTAACTTCACATTTCATCAAGGTAGTTGGGAAAAGTATAAAAGGAAGGTACATCGCTCAATTTACTCATTCTTTCATCATGAAGCGCCATCGCTACACCATCGTCAACATTCTCCGTCGCTTCAGACTCTACACCAAAATCGATCTCACAACATTACACCAACAGCTTCCAAACAGCAAGTATTACCCGGGCCGTCCTCAAATGTTAGTGGTGAAGATGAACAATTCACGGAATCTTCAACTCTTCCCAAATGGGACTGTACAGATTCTCGGCGCCCTTTCTCATTCATCGGCGCAGTCAATGCGCTTAGAGCTACAAAGACTACTACGTCGGATATGGAAGAGGGAGAGGTGTGTGATGTCGAATCTGACTGTGGACAATATGGTGATCTCTACTCAATTGAGTGAAAGTCTATCATTTTTGAAGATTCGTACCAGCAGTTACAATTTGTGTTATGAACCCGAACTTTTTCCTGCAGCTCTCATTAGTTGTTGGTTACCTGTGCATGTGGCAATCTTTCATAATAGTAAAGTGATCATTACTGACTAAAATTTCATGTACAAGCAAATGTGATCCTAGACTATCTCATTGAGTATGTACGTACCCAGCGGATTGTAAAATAAAAAACAATTTTTCCAACATGATGTTTTTATTTCAAATCATGATAGAACTTACAAATCATTTTTCATTAGAGGATGGATTACATGAAAAGTTTTGAATAATAGATGCAAATCGAGATACATGTAAACGTTTTAAGATGAAGTACAGTACAAAAGCACCACACGTTGATGAAAGTGGATGTTGTAGTATGCGTTCATTTCGCTGATATTGACGCGTATGTTTTCTCAACCACTGCTGTGTTGGTATATTTGGAGGTTGAGCAAGAGAGTCAAATAGTTCACCACGTCGGTCTTCTCCAATAAAGATCGCTTTCCAATGCTCACCGCCTAAATTCTGCGAATGAGTGTTTAGCACAATAAAGATGGGATAGTGATTTACTGCAGGTGGTAAGGTATCGAGTGAATAGACATTATCGAAAGCTTTCAACGTCGCTTCGTCTGCATTACGCTGCACTTTAGTCTTAATATCGTCAGCAGTCAACCAACTCATTAACGATTATACTGAAGAATCACGTCACGATACTTTGTAATTTCAATATTTGAATCGAAGACTGCATAAATTAATACATTGATCGTCTCAGGTAGTGTTCTTTTGAACGTCAAATCCAAACGAATATTATGAGGCACGTTCGCTTGACGATAGGGTGCACTAATATCGCTGTCAGCAGTCAAATCAAATGCATAAATAGTATATCCACTCTTAAACTCTTTCATAGTCAGTCCGTTGGTGTCATCCGTATTGTAAAAGCCAAAGACATCCATAAAATCAACATAACTGCGCATAAATTGATCCGAAGCAAAATCTGGTTTGTAGGGTGGACCAGGATGACTCACACCATTTACACGTAAAGCAATTTCACTTAACTGATTGTGTTTAAAATTGAAAGGATTCTTCTTTATATTACCATTAAATGCATCATTTTCAACCATTGCCACCATGAGGAGCTTCGGTGCTTCCGATGGAAAGAGGCCATCTTTCATGAAACTCTTTTGATCTTTCGGAATTGTAAAGGTGAGAAGCTTTGTATGCTGAACGGGGTAAATGGCATTTTGGCGGTTAAGGCCTTCAGCATGCCCTCTAATGACACTTGGATTCGGTACTACTCGACGAATGTAAAGTGCAATATCTTCCACATGAATTCTAAAATTGTCAACTTTAGCAAATGCATTCAGCGCAAATTCAGGCTTATTCAATGTCAGCTTGAGTCGCATGCTGGTATTACAGAGTAAAAACTTTGACTGTCTAAAGAAGTCTAAATTCAGCGGACCATATAGCTGACATACTCTACTATCTTTAATCATAGCAGATCGCTTTACAAAGCCACTGTTTGTTTCAACATCAAATTTTCCTGCTTCATCTCTGTACCATCCCATGGCTTCCATATGACTTTTTTGTGCTGCTGGATGAAACTGTGATACATGATTGAAATATGATTTATAGGGATAATCGCTTTGACCACCTTCCACCTGCTGCTCTCCAATCGTTAGAGAAACATCGCGAAGTAATGTAGTCAATGGTAAATTGTTCAGTCCAACTTTATGTGCATCGTCAATAGCAGTTCCATCTGCTTGCTGAATTCTAAACCTCAAATCAAGCATCGCATAACTCAAATCTATGTAGTCATCACTACCACCAGGAATAACAAATTCAATGGGGCCAGCATTCTCAGCTGTTCGAGGATGATAATCTACAATACTTGAACTAAGAATATCTGTCTGTATGGCTTGTTGATCGAACAAACAAAAACCGGAAGTTTTACACTCCATGATTAGAAGTTATAGCAGCGTCGTCGTTTAGCGCCTGATGAATGATTAGAGCCTCTGCGACGTTTGCGTGAATGCCTTTTGACTGAAGATCGCACCTTACCAGCTCCGCGATGTTTCCTCCTTCCTTTATTCATTCGTTTAGGTGATTTCTTTCCTTGAGTAACACCAGCAAAGGTCTGCTTCAATGTTTTTAAACCGCGTTCCTTCCCACGATTCAACAAACTGCTCTTAAAACTTCTACCTCTGGAAAGATCACTAGCAACATCACCAGCAAAGCCAACGGCATTACTTAAAACATTTCGTTTTAAAGATCTACCGACATTGGATATGAGAGGTGCTACAACAGATTTCAGTGCACCAAGTATGCTACCTCCACGTTGGCGGCGAGCGCCGATGTAAATTTGTCCTCCGCCACTTACATAGGAGGGTCGTGAATAAAATGAGGCAGTTGGATTCATAGCTCAAACCCTAAACATTGTTAGTTACAACTTTGCATGAATCACTGTCGATCACTTAGATGAAAGATGTCGGCACGACGCATCCAAGAGTTCATACTTGAAGGATAACCAGTCCATTTAACAAGACACCATTCTTCACCTTGCCGTTTTTTACATCGAATGATTTTCTCTACCAAATATGTTTCACTTTCAGTGACTACCTCAATCTCATCGCGGTAAAAGCTACCCTCAATTTCTTCATTATCGTAATCTTTCAACTTGTAGGTGGTCGGAGAGTCTTTTTGATTAATCCTTGATACTGTAAATACCTCCTCTGTCCAATTCGGAAGGTACCCTTTAGCAAAAACACTTTTCACTTTTGAGATACGAACTTTATCGCCAATTTTCACATCACTTTTCACATGAGTGCGTTTACGTTGGAATGATTCGCGCACTTTATCTACATTGTCAGCATTTACATCTACTGGTCTGAGTCCAATAGAACGATGGATAGAGTGATTGTAGGCATGGAGTGTATCTTGTAGAACCTTTGTCCAATTTTGTGTCAAGTTGGCAGTAAAATGTCGCCACAAGCGATTTTTTAATGTGCGATTAAAACGTTCAACGAGTGCAGCTTTATAAGCACTCTTTACACTAAACAACTCAATGTCATGCCTCTCAAATAATCTTGTCACATGCTGATTTTCAAACTCTTTTCCTTGATCACTCTGAATTCTTTTTGGAATGCGACCTTCTCGAAAAATTGTTTGGAATGCTTTTGCTACTCCTTTCCCTTCTTTAGTTTTTAAAGTTGAGCCCACGCATAACGCGAGAAAATATCAATGACGGTTAAAATAAAATTATTGCCCGAGTTATGTTTTGAAATGGAGGCAACATCGCACAAATCTGCTTGCCACTGTTCATCGATGTCATGAACAATATAATGGCGGGTGCGGTACTTCTTTTTCGCTTGTTTGTGGAGTGTATAGGTAGCCTGACCCTTTAACCATCGTTTCACTTGTGATTGTGGAAGACCACTCGCTTTTGATAATTTCTTGATAGATGCAAATCCTGCCGGATGTTTTACATCATAATAGATTGACTTCAAACGTTCAGTCGATGACGACTGACTCTTTTTCCTCCTTCTCATCTTTTTGTTTTCTTGCCTTTCTACATTTACAACAACTGCAGCATTTAGCTTTAGCGGTTTTGCGATCGTGTTCACATTGCTTAGGGGTTTCATTATGAGAGCTGGCGCAGCAAGTGCAAGTGACAACGACATTCACCTCTGGCGGCTCATTACATGGCAAGCAACACATCTGCTTCATATTAATAGTCTGAGAACATGTATTTCCTGGGAGGAGCTGTTTTACGTTTTCCTTTTACCAGTTTTAGTGGCGATGTAGATCTACGTCGAGTTCTTCCTCTTGTTTGCTTAGTGAGTGTGGGCGGGATGTAGCAGGTGACGTCTTAAACCAATTTGTTGGCATTTTCATCGCCTGAAGCATTGGAGTAGTAGCCACTGTTGAATCAAGTTCTTTCAATGTCTCATTATTCAAAGCAAATTTTGGCACATTATGCTTTTTCAATAGTTTAAGAAAGTATGACCAACCAGGTGGAACATAGCCCTGACGGCGCTTTCTACGTGTCGCATACTGAATCAAGTCTTCATAACGTGAAGCATCAATCACTTTATTTTCATCTGTAATGATTTCTCCTCTATCATTTACATTGAGATGGGGTTCAATACTGTTGAAAAGAGATATGGCATGTGCGCGAGATGCTAAAGGTGTAGCAGTCGATACAGAGTCACGCATCTTATTCTTCAAGTTTTTCAATTGCTCAACAGTTTCCGATTGTAATAATACAGCACGATGTGGATCTTTGATGTGAACATTTTGCTGATAATCTATTTCTTTCCTATACATTTGATTTGCAAGAGGTTGCTTTACTTGCTGCATGGCAGTCAATTGTACATATTCATCCTGAGGAATAACAATCATGCGAGAATAAGAACTCATAGTTTGTAGATAATCATGGGAGTTTTCAAAATATCACTTCGAAATCTAAATTCTTCCGGACACTCTTGCGTAAAGTCAATGAATAAGTAACCGTATGGTTTTTCAGTAGCTGCTTGAAAAATTTCAATTAAGGCTTTTGATCCTCTGGGTGCAACTTGTCGCGCTAAAATTTCAAATTGACTTTTATCTCGCGGATTCTTGAAAATAGCATAATAGTGTGTATTCAGGTTTCGTGTACGAGCTTCTTTTCCATCAGGAAACAAATTTTGTGTGATATAGATGATAAAGCACCTTTTATGGTGTGCTGCGCGAGTGAACATATCTGTAACATCTTTTGAATTCTTACTTTCTTTTAATAAATCATCCAATACAACAACATCATTAGACTGAAGTTTATCCACTGGAATAATTCCTTCATGTCGAATAAAGTTGCGACTTTGCAATTCCTGAAACAGCGACGGTTGATAAATACCATAACACCAAATCACTCGATTGATAGGTTCCTTAAACAACTCCCTTCTTTTATCCAATAAATCCAGCGTGAAAACAGTTTTACCTGCATGAGATGGACCTGATACAGTCAGAACTTTATCACATTGAAGTCTGAAATCCATTTTATTACTTTGAGACTCAACATTTGCATAATTAACGCTTAGAGCCAAAGATATTACCCAATAGGTTGCCCACGGCAGGAGCTATCATTGGAAGTATTGCTGAAAGGAAACCGCCCTTTTGTGTTAGAGTTTTCCTCTTTCTTTGAAGGGCGACTTTAGGATTGGAGATGAAACGCAATTTCGTAGCATATCGCTTAAGTAACTTTCGTTGTTTTGGCGCTAATTTCTTCGTCCTCAACTTCCTCACATGAGAAATAATTTCACAAATGAATTTATCGTTAGCATGTCGTATAGCATTGTATCGCTGATTTGCTTTCATTCGTCGGAGAGCTTGAATGGCTGAAGAAAAACTTTGACTTGACTTTTACGTTTCCGTTTTACGTTTCGCCATTTTCCGTGTTAGTCTTTGCTAAAACCTATCTTTACCACATTTGCATAGGTACTAACTATTGCGACATAAGTGACACTCGAAATGAGCAATATCACAGTGGTTACATTGGCAAAGTTGAATGCAATTACGTATGAAACAGCGTTGACAAAAAGCATGCTTACATCTCTTGAAGATGCGCTTTTCATTTCCATCCTTTCGCTTACATACATCGCAACACATAGTTTCACCGTTACTGATGTCTATAGCAAGTCTTTTTGAAGATATGAATTTGCTAGCCTTTTCTAAATAATAGACGCATGTACAGAAGGAATATACTTCGAGAGTGAGCAGACATAGCT
>CAJQUW010008132.1:0-26698 GCA_907163375.1 Prostheceraeus crozeri
AGAGAAGGAGATGCTTCCTGTCACAGGTGATGTTAGAATAAGTCTAAATAAAAACAATATAATATTCCACCTGTAATAGATCTTGCGATTGCTGCATCTTCCGACATATAGCAACACTTACTAATATATAAGTAGTCTTATTAAAATTGAAATTTCTACATCTTTCCGATATGTAGAAATGATTACTAATAAATAGGTAGTCCTAATGTGAATGATATGTGAAGAATTTGTACTCAACATCATTCGATATGTTGAGCTAATAACATTACAAACTTTAGCAAACATTAAACCTAAATTTGAAACATAGCTTTCGGAACATGCCTCATTACATTAGAACATGGAAACTTAGTGACGTTCAAAACGTTCACATAACAAATACTAAAAGAATAGCATTTCGTCATTCAATAGCAAATAGTGATCGAAAACATCGTGGCGTTTGCATTAGTATTGACTCATTGCCTTCACTGAAAGACTTTGCGGATCTCATTGACAACCATAAGACTCGGATCAAGATTCCTCTCGATGACAAGGTATGGATAAAGTGTGATTCATCAGTCAAACTATACGTCTGTTCACCAAACGTGAAGATGTTGAATATCGATTTTTTCGTTTCAGTGACGTCACATGGAAACCTTTACAAGGGAGATACTACCACAGATAACGTCATTCCACTAAAGATGGAGGACCTCAAACGGTTGGAAGTTGTAAATCGGTTGTAACTAAAAAGCCAAAGTCAAAACTCAATCTACAAGAGATCGAGAGGAATATACCCAACCGAAAAACAATGGTTACTGATAAAACGCAAATTGAAGCCGACAACGAGCTTACATCTTGGAAGACCCTCAATGTTAACATGGAGGATTCAGAGGAAGGATAGATCTCTCACTATCTATTCTTTCCAAATGGAAACAATGCAATGTATTGGAAGGGTCATGGAGGGTGATCTCTCATATCTACACTTAACTTTGGAACATTTACCTACTTGGTGATTCATTTATCTGATTGGAAAGTGAAGACAATGACCGTGTTATGTGAATTACACTATCACTATGACTTCCGTAAAGTTACATCATTCACATAATCTAAACTTATGAAGTGGAGTTATTCCAGCATCTCAATTGACTAACTGGCATCCATATCATGTTCATGTGTTCCATAATGGAAAGATTGTGATAACCGGCATTAAAGACATAAGTGATGTGCCTCCCATCATATGTGATTTGAAAAGATGTTTCATGAAAACCAAATTGTAGATTTTGTATATATGTGAATAGATAATGAAATTAAACATATTTTTGTTTTCCTTATAAACCCTTGTTTTGGAAAAAAGAGAGCAAGTTAATGATAAACATAAAACTTTATTTCAAAACTGTTTCGACATATTTAGTAAGAATTACATCATTTTTATCACAGTTTTTTGAAAATAGTTCTAAAGCACTTTTACAGTTATTTTTCAATCGGTCTATATCTTCCCTCTCTTTCTGGTCTCTCATTGACAAAATAGAGTACATAGCCACCGCACATTAGAGATGTATTACTTTGAAGTGGGAACGATGGTCACTTTCCAACAGTCCAGGAGAACCTGTTCATCCATAATGCGATATTCATGTAAACGAGGTTTGATTAAGAGAGTCAAAATATTCGGCCACTTTAAACGATTGATGTATACAGCAATCCATTGTTTTTTTTATCCCCGGGAAGATTGTTGGTATCCGTATTGATGATAAGCGAACAAGGATAGAAAGGAATTGAATCAGGTAAATTATCTCTAGAAAAGACATTGAGAAATATTGTCTTGGAGTAGGGATGAGCTTTCCTCATTTTCCTCAAGATTTCTATGTTGCTTAAGTTACTCATCTCTGATATCTGACAGTCACGTCTCTCATTCTTGTTATCTCAACTTTGCTGTCATAGATAGCATAAATGAGACAAGTAATTGTTTTCTTCAAAGGTGACTCAAATGATACCTCCAGTCGTAGATTTCCAGGCTTTGTAACTCCTACGCTTTCACCACCTAGATCTGCATCTGCTGTGAGGTTGTACATAATGAAGAAGTAGCCATTCTTGTACATATCCATTGTATTTCCATTTGAATCATCTGTATTAAACATGTTGAGGGCGGTGAAAGTAGAACCATATTCACGTGCGAATTTGCCATCTTTGAAATTAGGCTCACATGCTTTGCAAGATACAAATTTCCCATCCTGATAGAGTGCTAGTTTGCTAACATTAAAGTGTTGGAAATTGAATGGATTCTTTTCAAAAGCACCAATGAATGCCTCATTTCCATAATGTGATATACACCGCCTTTGGCATTGCAGTGGGAAAAAGATTTGGGTAGGCATGTGAGGATGATCCGCACCAATTGTGAAGTTTGTCCCCCCAACACACTGTGATTAACTGGATATATTGCATTGTTTTTCCTCAATCCTGTCGCATGCTCGTTGATGACTGACGGGTTCATTGTTACTTCGCCTTACATTGAGCACGGCATTACTTATGTTGACTTGATAGTTAGTAGCTCCAAAAGCCATTACCGCGAACTCAGGATTTGCACGAATAAATTTTATTTGCATTTTAACCTGTGATAGCAGATATCTAAATTGACGAAGGAAATCAAGATAGACGGGGTCCTTTCAAGTATAATTCCTTTGAATCCGCTGTTAAATCCATTCGTCTTTTCAACCCTGTATTTGAGACATCAAATTTCCCTTGCTGATCATCATACCACCCAGAAACTTGCAAGTGTGACTGTTTAGCTTGCTTTTGAAATTGAGTCATTGTATGTATATATGCTCCATATGGATATGCTCGATCCCCTCCTTCAATCTGTTTGTCATTCAATATTAGATACACATCTGAGAACAGACTGGCAATAGGAAGATTTGCTAATCCCACTTTATCCTTGGATGAATCGATATTTGTACCATCAGTCTTCTTAATTTGTATACACAACTCTAAATCAATGGATTGACAGTCAATATAATCTTGAGGATTGGCAGGTATATCAAACTGAATAGGCTGCTGGTTACCATCGATATTTGTTGTGGGGACTATGTCTACAATTGTTGAGGAGATGATGTCTGTCTGATGAGGGGGAGAATCGAAGAAACACAAAGCCGAATTGATACTCTGCATCGTATTAGCTCTACAAATATGTTGTCTTCCTTCGTTTTGACTTGTTTCCAGTCGCAGTGGAATTTCGTTTGCGCTTTCTTGCTTTCACACGACGTCTAGATTTAGAACGTGCTGCTCTAGTCGGCTTTTTACTTTTCCTGCGTCTTTGCTTAGTAACTCGACCGGATCCAAATTGTCTTGACTTCCTACGCTTCTTCCGAACTGTACGTCTCGTCTTTGTTAAATCATCTAATGCGTCAATGGCAGATTGCTGCGCGCGCATTTTCATAGATTCACCGATATCCTCACCTTGAAGCGCATCAGCTGCAACATTTGCACCAAAATCTAAAGCACTGCTTCCAACACGCTTCATGATTGGTACGCCATACTTTTGAGTGTTGGAAGAACGATACGTCTTAGTGCACCAAATATGCCTCCTCCAACTTGTCGTCTACCTCCAACAAACACGGGATAACCGCTCTGATATGATGGTCTACTGTAAATGCCTGTCATTATGACTATTGAATAACTATGGAAGTCACAATAGCGTAAAGCCTTATTCTCGTGACCTAATATGTAGGGTCAAAACAGTAACACCACCACAGAACGGTACTACTTCTCCTGCGTCATCATGAATTGATATGTCAATTCTATTGATGAAATTTCGGCTGATTGGTAGATACATTGTGTTAAAAATTCTCGATTGATTAGTTGCTTCCTTACGGATGAGAGAGGAAATGTGCGCAGAAGTGGGGCCTCAATGTCGCCAACCCTTGTATATTCAATAATGTTACAATAGACGTATAAGTTACTTATATCACGCTCTAGTGATGGGGCTGTATCGCCTATTGATGTGCCTTCATAAATAGTTGATTTTGAGAATCCCAATGTGGTCGTTAACACGCTATCCAGCTTGATAAGAGAGTTCTTCCCTACCTTTACAATCATGCGTTTCTTATGTGGGTCATAAGAAAAGTGATATTCATCTGCATCAAGGTAATCTACACCAAACTCATTTAATTTTGTACACAATTCAGATGGCGTTTTCAAGCTTTCAATGTTCAAATTAACTCTTTTTACAAGTTCACTGGAAGTAGACAATTCATCACCCAATATGTCTTCGCTGTATACGTGGATATCCCATGAAGCATTTGCTGGTGCTTTGAGTTTAGAAGAGGACAATTGAACCTTGAATGTATCATTTAATTCTGTCAACCAAGGTGCGCTTTCAAGGCCCTTAAACATCCCAATCATTTCAGATCCGAATTCAATAACAGCGGACTCAGACTTTTCCAATGGTGTCTTTTTAGTAAAAACAATAAATTCTGCCTCCGTTTCAACAGTAAATAAAGTTATTTTCTCTTTCTTATATTCACAAGTCATTAACGTTTCTGGCACTGATCCTTGAAACTTTCTTGCAAAGTCTTCAACACTTCTAATGACCTCAAATTTATTTTTTACTCGGATGTTCCTTTTTTGTAATGCATACAATGGCACAATTCTACATTGAAAATCAGTGACTTTCCTCTCCGAATTCCACCCACGTCCATTGTACCAATACCTTGATGAGAAAATTGTTCTGGAATACCCAAAAGTATGACTCAAATCCTTACCTAATACAAGAAGAACATGCTTCCCTTCCTCCATCAATTTTGTTGACCCCTTTATGACTGGTTTGTAGAATTTATTCAAAGTCAGCTTGAAGAGATCATTTATTCGTTCAAACATTCTACGATTTCCTTTTCTGTATCTTGCAAGCTCATTGTGGGAACCTTAGAATCAAAAGTTGACGTTGCAAATGCCTTTTGAATTTTAATCATGTTTTGGACAGATGGTAAAGATGTTGAAAAAGGATGTAAAGTTAGATGATGAAAAGTCCATGTACCATGTAGACTATTTTGAAATATGCGATAGCAATCATCCTTCTCTCGCACTTCTTTATTTAATTCAAAATAGTTGTTCTTTAGCAAACTGATATCGTTGTAATAAGTAATTTCAGTTAGAGCAACTTCATGGGGTCCATGCAGAGTAATTGGATTAGCGAATTCAACAGAGTATAGAGATGGTTTGTTACTTGGGAATATCTTGGGGTTGCTATTGCTTGGAAGAATGATGTTGAAAGTTAGTAGACATGTTAAACTCATATATGGAAGAAGTCACATGCTATATTAGCTTAAAAGTTACGAGTGTCTCCCATCTCCACATTTTGTAGATCCTGGTGCGTTATCCAGCTATTGAATGAATCAGGATATCCTTTCCATTTAACTAGATATTTCCTTTGATTGCCATGACCTTTCCTCCTAATTATTTTGTCAATCATATACACCTCTTCACTTCTGTCTACTACTTGCAATTCATAAGAGTAAAATTTTCCTTCAATTGGATTGCCATGGTAATCTATTAATTTATACATGGTGGGTCTAAATTTTGTATTTACTTCATTCACAAAAATCTCTTCTTCAGTCCAATTAGGTAGATACCCCTTCTCAAATGTAGACTTAACCTTTGAAATCCGAACTCTATCACCAACATTAATTTTCTTTTCATTGGAAATGTTTTTTCGCTTTCTTATCATACAATCGAAGCCATACATCCATCGCATTATCTGGGGTAACATCAACTGGTTTCATCTTAATGATTCGATGGTAGCTTTCATTGTAATTCTTAACAAATTTCTGCAGCTCACCTACCCAAACATTTGTATTTTTTGCAGTGAAATAGCGCCATATTTTTGTCTTCAGTGTGCGATTGAACCTCTCAACCATGGCAGCTTTATAAGCACTTTTGACACTAAACAATTCCACATTATGACTTTTAAGGAGACTTCGAACATGAGAGTTTTCGAATTCCTTCCCTTGATCGGTCTGTATTCTTTGCGGAACACGCCCCTCATCGAAAATGCTCTGAAAAGCCGCTTCAACTTCTGGTCCTCGTTTAGATTTCAGCGCAGGTGCCCAAGCATAGCGAGATAAAATATCTATTACAGTTAAGATGTATTTATAGCCATCATTGTACTGTGATATCTGTTGCATGTCAGCCAAGTCCGCTTGCCATTGACTATCTATATTGTTAACAACATATTTTCTTGTTGGAAACCGCTTTCTCGCATTTTTGTGAAGAGTGTAAGTCGGTTGACTCCTCAACCACTTCTTGACTTTCTCTATTCCCACACATGCTGCACGAGCTAGAACCTCCGGACGACTGAAACTTGCGGGATGATTTAAGTCGTAATAAATCTTTCTGAGTTTCACTGCTGTACTCATCGTCTTTGTTCTGATTTGCACGCGTATTACTCGCACAGCAACTGCTAACACAATTGATATCAACCTCTATGCCCTCTTCTGCTTTACCTTCGAGCGCAGATTCAAACAACAGCAAAATTTTTGTAACGACATGATATGAGAGAGGCAAGGCTTAATTCATATTTGCTTAATATTTACTATACTCCTTCGCAACACGCATTGAGCGCCTAGTAGCTCTTTTTGGTTGCAGATCATCGGGATCATGAAGCTCTCGCTTGACCGCCATCGTGGGTGTTTTACTCTTTGATCCATCTTGTAAGTGACCCTTATCCAATTCATTCACAGTCGGTCCTCCAATAATATTGTGAGGTACATTTTGATCAGATAAAATTTTCTGAAAATATGACCACCCTTGTGGTGCACCTAGTTTTCGCCTTACATCTCTGACAGCATATTGTAGAAGGTCATCTATGTGACTATTTCTAATAACATCACCAGTTGTTTCATCTATTATCTCCCCTCTCTCATTGAACTTTACATGTGGATCAATGAAGTCAAATAATCGCTCAGCGCGCACACGATATGGTCGAGGTGTTGACAAGGTTATAAATCGTCGCAACTTATCACGAATCTGTCGCCTCTCGTCAATGTTTTCAGCTGCTAACTGCATTCGTCGATAGGGATCCTTAATCTTCTGAATTTCCATATCCTTTTGTGTTAGTTCCTTAAGTTGATTCGTAATAGGTTGATCTATATTTTTGACTTCCTGTGCACTTTGTAATGTAGTCAATTGTACATACTCCTCTTGAGGAATGACTACCATCTTTGAATACGACATGTTTGAAAATAATAAGGCAACAAAGTACATTGCTTAAAACTAACTGTGAACCGAGAAAACTGTCATTGGTTCAGCGGAATTAGGTATGATATTTGTTCGAAATCGAAGTCGTTCCGGACATCCCTGGGTTAGATCAATAAATAGATAACCATGTGGTTTCTTAGTTACATCTTCATATATTTTTGAAAGAACTTTAGGTTGTTGAGGTAATATCTGTCTACTGAGATGATGTATCTGACCCTTCCCTATGATGTGCAGTTTGAATGAACATTTCAGTTACATCCTTTGAAGATTTGCTTTCTCGTAATAGATCATCTAATACTAGTAAGTCACCTGCTTTGATATCCTCAGTTGATGGCAACCCTTGCTTCACCTCATAACCTTTCTGGCGAAGTGCAGAATGTAGTTGTGGTTGAAATATTCCATAATACCATTTGACTCTCTTAATTTCCTTGTTAAACATTTCATTTCTATATTGTAGCAATTCAGTTACAAATGTAGTTTTACCGGACTGACTTGGTCCAGCGACACACATTGTGCGATCAGTGAATAGACGAAAATCTGTCATCTTATAATTCCATTAACATTAAACTCATCATCCCGCTAATTTTGCTTAGAACAACAAAACAGACACATGTTCCAGATCAAGTTTATTTACATTCAGAATAGAAACTTTCAAGTTACATTTACAAATTAAAACATTTGTGTTTCCTCATCACAATTAGGATTATAGAAAGTTTTCAAGTCAGCATCTTAGCGCTTCAACTTCAATTTAGGATTCCCATCTTTAGATTTCCGCCCTCGCTTTTTGCTCTCTTCCTTCCCATCACTTGAAGCAGTCTTATCAATGTTAATTAAACATTTATCAATTGGTAGTGGTTCATAGACTAGTTGAATAACCTTCATTTGTAAAGATGAGACTTTACCAGTCGAACCATGTGAGCCAATATAAAGTCCGGTAACGTGCACTAAGCCCATATAGCGACCCCGTTTGAGATCCTCACATTCCATCGCGTTTGTTAAGAGATCGAATGCTTGAAAATGATCCGATAGTTTTAAAAACAGTGTATCGAATTCCGGCAATTCTTTGTAACCAACTCCTTCCTCTAATGCCTTTCTCCAATGAATGGGAGCACTTTCAGGCAGCTCAACACATTCTTTCGCGAAAGAGTCAATAGTTTTAAGAATCACCTGTTGCCATTTTGGAAAAGTCACTCGCATTTGTCTCATATTGCTATACCCTGATGTAGACATACCATTACTGTGGAAGAATGGAACTTGAAGATAAAAGCCATCATCACCATAATTCAAGGTTTGAAAGTAGAATGTATTTCCAATCCCTTGCACCTTTCGTGTCGGACGAAGCTTGAAGAGATCTTGCTCAAAAGCGTCACCTTCCTCTCTGATTGTATACATTTTCTGAGTCATGTTTCAACAAGTACTAATTCGGAGCTTTCAACCAGCGCAAATGAATTGTCACTTGAAAGTGGTAAAATATCATTAAAGCGTCTTCCTTATATACACCTATATATGACTCATCAATCAAAGTGATGACGTGTCACTTTATGATTCGCTAACCTTATATTAACATTGCTGCAGTTGCTGCAATCCTTCCAAGCGGACTATTGATTACACCATTAATACTGTTTCCAATATCATTTAACATACTTAGAAACCCACCACCACCGCGCTGAATTAAGTTTCGCCTTTTCTTATCACTACTCCTTGGATTTGAAAACTTTTTTATGCTATTCAAAGAGCCAGCATTCAATAGAGGCTTGTAAATAGGTAGACATTTGTGTATTGCAAAAGCTAAATCACGAATGAAATCATCACTTGAATTTTGAATCAATTTACACTTCTTCTTATTATCATGTATCCTGTTTAACTTTCGCAACGCCTTTTTAAACTGACTTGAAGGTTTGAAGGACCGTTTCGATTGACGAGAAGATGCCTTCCGTTTTACAGACATTTTTATTCTAATATGGAAATAGATAATACAATTACAATTTTTGCTTAGTACTTACAACATTATACACAAAAGTTTACAAGCATTCACACAGAGTTTGTTGCTGGTACTTATAAAATTACATAAAACACTTAACAAGTTGTAGAGGGAAACTGATATACACTCACATCGGCTAGAGTCTGATTTGTAGCAGTTATGAGCTGCTCAATGTTTTTCATTAGATGTTTTGAAATTGGGCAGCACATACAGCAGGGCTTTGAATTGAAAGTCTTTAAAATATTGGCATAGTATGCCCGCAAACTGATTACCTCAGAATGTCCTTGAGCAGCCACATTGATGCTTACTGATGGCGGTCCACTGAATAAGTCCAATTTACATTTGTCACCCTTCTCGTCATAGTAGCTGGAGGTGATAATGTCATGGAGACATGTGTTGAGTTTCCGTTGGATACTGCTGCACCAACAGCGAGAGTATTCCGGTACAATCTCCGTTTGAGCTAGTGGGCGAAATACTTCATTCAGCCAGAATCTTGCAACTCGTGTAAGAGCGTTGTTCACGACTCTCATTAGCATTCTCTGCACCACAACGTCCTCTCCGCAGCGGAAATACTTCACTACTTCCTCCATCAGATCCACCAAATCCGCTTTATAGCCAGTTATATTTACGGCAGAATAAAATATATTGCCGGTGAAGAGTTGACTTCGGTAAATTATTGAAATGGGAATGTTGGTAGTGAACGACATGCTGATTGACATTGTATTAGCCTCAAATTATGCTTGAAATAGAACGGTACAATGTCCTCCTTATATAGAAAAGTCACACAAAGACACAATAGTGACCAATCACAGACTTGCATGATGACTCATCATGCACGATATACAGTGACTGTTGAAGATATTTCTTCATCACAAAGGGGACAAGATGAAGTTTCAAAGGGTACATAACATGTAGAACACATAACGCTATGAGAACATGGCAAAAAGAGAAGGGATCGTTCCTGTTTAAAACATTTAACGCAGTTCCGTTCACATAATAATTTAAATGTCTCTTCTTCTAATTTCCTTCTGAAGTCACTTTTATTGGGAGAAATTTTTATTAAAACACTGTCAGATTTCTCCTTCTTTCCATATCGTTCCAATTTGATCCTCCTAATTTCACTATCATTGCAGTGTAGCATGGAGAAATCCTCTATCCACCTACGATCCAAATTGTGATTCATTACATGCTCATCTAGATCCATTAGTCGATCAACTAAATCACCAGCGTTGATATTTTCACTGAGATTTGTTACAGTTTCTATAGCTTTGAATGAATATCCAAGGTCTCTTGCGACAACCCTCGACGTTGGGATACTAGTCATCATTATGTATGTCATCAAACAACTATCTCATATTTATAGCTTAGTTTGTCTACGTAAAAGGAAAATCAATGTGTCATCTTGATTACAATGGTTTCAATAGTCACAATAGTCGCAATTGAGCAAACCCATTCAAAATCAAACAACGGACGTCTATCGGTACGTACCCAAGTGCTCAGAACCAAACCACACAAGTTCGATCATAGACGTTCCGAAACACAGTGTACTCAACCGAGTGTACCAAACACATGTACCTATCCAGTAAAAACAGATCTCATAAAAGTTCCTATTCATAACACTGAATTATACATGTACCTATCCATGTTCCTATTGATAACTAAATTATACATGTACCTATCCATGTACCTATTGATAACACTAAATTTTACATGTACCTATCCATGTACCTATCCGTCGCAAGTAGGGCACAGTTTTCACTACTCATCGTATCAAGGTTTATGAATGAAAAAGCACACAAACCTGATTTGTTCTTTCGTAATATAGATACAAATCAATAAAATTCAATGTACAATGGACTGAACATGAATGGAACATATACATCTAGTGAAACCACAATACTACTAGTAGCAGCCTAAAAGCGCAGAAATACTAGCAGGAAGAGAGTTTAGACACAATAACTTGCTAATGGCCTAGCGCAATCACATTAGCACCCATACCCAACTGAACTTCAATTTTTAAAAAAGACGACAATTATTTTTTTTTTGGATGTACGTTGGAAGCAACGCATAGCAACAATTATAGTCTGCTTCTTCCCTTCACTCGATTCCGGGAAGATACTCTTCTCAATCGAGGCAAAACTTGCACTTTTCAAGTCAGGATTTTTTGGATGTATCTCCTGAGCAGGTCAATCATCACCAATTTTTCCTTGTTTAAGTAGAGCCGGGCCGTCATCCAAATCCACATCATCTTGCTCCTGTTCTTGCTGTCCTGAGTGGATGATGGTTGCTGCTGCAAGAAGCTCTGCATTTGATAGCTCACCACTGGTAGTGAGATGGCTTTCTTCAATATCGTCGAATTCCTCTTAAGTGTATCCCAACCTCTCCAGTGAGATGTCAGTTGAGTCTTCCAATTGCTGTTCCCTGATTGGCTGTCAAGTTGTCCCGCTTAACCGGAGGAATTTCTATGTGATGGAATCGTTTCCTGATTTTTATGCCGCTTATCCGGATTACACTGTATTACTGCACAAGTATAGATGCTGGGAATATTTTCCAATATTTTCTTTATATAGTAGAACGGTACTACTTCTGCTGCGTCATCATGAATTGATATGTCAATTCTATTGATGAAATTTCGGCTGATTGGTAGATACATTGTGTTAAAAAATTCTCGATTGATTAGTTGCTTCCTTACGGATGAGAGAGGAAATGTGCGCAGAAGTGGGGCCTCAATGTCGCCAACCCTTGTATATTCAATAATGTTACAATAGACGTATAAGTTACTTATATCACGCTCTAGTGATGGGGCTGTATCGCCTATTGATGTGCCTTCATAAATAGTTGATTTTGAGAATCCCAATGTGGTCGTTAAACACGCTATCCAGCTTGATAAGAGAGTTCTTCCCTACCTTTAGAATCATGCGTTTCTTATGTGGGTCATAAGAAAAGTGATATTCATCTGCATCAAGGTAATCTACACCAAACTCATTTAATTTTGTACACAATTCAGATGGCGTTTTCAAGCTTTCAATGTTCAAATTAACTCTTTTTACAAGTTCACTGGAAGTAGACAATTCATCACCCAATATGTCTTCGCTGTATACGTGGATATCCCATGAAGCATTTGCTGATGCTTTGAGTTTAGAAGAGGACAATTGAACCTTGATTGTATCATTTAATTCTGTCAACCAAGGTGCGCTTTCAAGGCCCTTAAACATCCCAATCATTTCAGATCCGAATTCAATAACAGCGGACTCAGACTTTTCCAATGGTGTCTTTTTAGTAAAAACAATAAATTCTGCCTCCGTTTCAACAGTAAATAAAGTTATTTTCTCTTTCTTATATTCACAAGTCATTAACGTTTCTGGCACTGATCCTTGAAACTTTCTTGCAAAGTCTTCAACACTTCTAATGGCCTCAAATTTATTTTTTACTCGGATGCTCCTTTTTTGTAATGCATACAATGGCACAATTCTACATTGAAAATCAGTGACTTTCCTCTCCGAATTCCACCCACGTCCATTGTACCAATACCTTGATGAGAAAATTGTTCTGGAATACCCAAAAGTATGACTCAAATCCTTACCTAATACAAGAAGAACATGCTTCCCTTCCTCCATCAATTTTGTTGACCCCTTTATGACTGGTTTGTAGAATTTATTCAAAGTCAGCTTGAAGAGATCATTTATTCGTTCAAACATTCTACCGATTTCCTTTTCTGTATCTTGCAAGCTCATTGTGGGAACCTTAGAATCAAAAGTTGACGTTGCAAATGCCTTTTGAATTTTAATCATGTTTTGGACAGATGGTAAAGATGTTGAAAAAGGATGTAAAGTTAGATGATGAAAAGTCCATGTACCATGTAGACTATTTTGAAATATGCGATAGCAATCATCCTTCTCTCGCACTTCTTTATTTAATTCAAAATAGTTGTTCTTTAGCAAACTGATATCGTTGTAATAAGTAATTTCAGTTAGAGCAACTTCATGGGGTCCATGCAGAGTAATTGGATTAGCGAATTCAACAGAGTATAGAGATGGTTTGTTACTTGGGAATATCTTGGGGTTGCTATTGCTTGGAAGAATGATGTTGAAAGTTAGTAGACATGTTAAACTCATATATGGAAGAAGTCACATGCTATATTAGCTTAAAAGTTACGAGTGTCTCCCATCTCCACATTTTGTAGATCCTGGTGCGTTATCCAGCTATTGAATGAATCAGGATATCCTTTCCATTTAACTAGATATTTCCTTTGATTGCCATGACCTTTCCTCCTAATTATTTTGTCAATCATATACACCTCTTCACTTCTGTCTACTACTTGCAATTCATAAGAGTAAAATTTTCCTTCAATTGGATTGCCATGGTAATCTATTAATTTATACATGGTGGGTCTAAATTTTGTATTTACTTCATTCACAAAAATCTCTTCTTCAGTCCAATTAGGTAGATACCCCTTCTCAAATGTAGACTTAACCTTTGAAATCCGAACTCTATCACCAACATTAATTTTCTTTTCATTGGAAATGTTTTTCGCTTTCTTATCATACAATCGAAGCCATACATCCATCGCATTATCTGGGGTAACATCAACTGGTTTCATCTTAATGATTCGATGGTAGCTTTCATTGTAATTCTTAACAAATTTCTGCAGCTCACCTACCCAAACATGTGTATTTTTTGCAGTGAAATAGCGCCATATTTTTGTCTTCAGTGTGCGATTGAACCTCTCAACCATGGCAGCTTTATAAGCACTTTTGACACTAAACAATTCCACATTATGACTTTTAAGGAGACTTCGAACATGAGAGTTTTCGAATTCCTTCCCTTGATCGGTCTGTATTCTTTGCGGAACACGCCCCTCATCGAAAATGCTCTGAAAAGCCGCTTCAACTTCTGGTCCTCGTTTAGATTTCAGCGCAGGTGCCCAAGCATAGCGAGATAAAATATCTATTACAGTTAAGATGTATTTATAGCCATCATTGTACTGTGATATCTGTTGCATGTCAGCCAAGTCCGCTTGCCATTGACTATCTATATTGTTAACAACATATTTTCTTGTTGGAAACCGCTTTCTCGCATTTTTGTGAAGAGTGTAAGTCGGTTGACTCCTCAACCACTTCTTGACTTTCTCTATTCCCACACCTGCTGCACGAGCTAGAACCTCCGGACGACTGAAACTTGCGGGATGATTTAAGTCGTAATAAATCTTTCTGAGTTTCACTGCTGTACTCATCGTCTTTGTTCTGATTTGCACGCGTATTACTCGCACAGCAACTGCTAACACAACTGATATCAACCTCTATGCCCTCTTCTGCTTTACCTTCGAGCGCAGATTCCAAACAACAGCAAAATTTTTGTAACGACATGATATGAGAGAGGCAAGGCTTAATTCATATTTGCTTAATATTTACTATACTCCTTCGCAGCACGCATTGAGCGCCTAGTAGCTCTTTTTGGTTGCAAATCATCGGGATCATGAAGCTCTCGCTTGACCGCCATCGTGGGTGTTTTACTCTTTGATCCATCTTGTAAGTGACCCTTATCCAATTCATTCACAGTCGGTCCTCCAATAATATTGTGAGGTACATTTTGATCAGATAAAATTTTCTGAAAATATGACCACCCTTGTGGTGCACCTAGTTTTCGCCTTACATCTCTGACAGCATATTGTAGAAGGTCATCTATGTGACTATTTCTAATAACATCACCAGTTGTTTCATCTATTATCTCCCTCTCTCATTGAACTTTACATGTGGATCAATGAAGTCAAATAATCGCTCAGCGCGCACACGATATGGTCGAGGTGTTGACAAGGTTATAAATCGTCGCAACTTGTCACGAATCTGTCGCCTCTCGTCAATGTTTTCAGCTGCTAACTGCATTCGTCGATAGGGATCCTTAATCTTCTGAATTTCCATATCCTTTTGTGTTAGTTCCTTAAGTTGATTCGTAATAGGTTGATCTATATTTTTGACTTCCTGTGCACTTTGTAATGTAGTCAATTGTACATACTCCTCTTGAGGAATGACTACCATCTTTGAATACGACATGTTTGAAAATAATAAGGCAACAAAGTACATTGCTTAAAACTAACTGTGAACCGAGAAAACTGTCATTGGTTCAGCGGAATTAGGTATGATATTTGTTCGAAATCGAAGTCGTTCCGGACATCCCTGGGTTAGATCAATAAATAGATAACCATGTGGTTTCTTAGTTACATCTTCATATATTTTTGAAAGAACTTTAGGTTGTTGAGGTAATATCTGTCTACTGAGATGATGTATCTGACCCTTCCCTATGATGTGCAGTTTGAATGAACATTTCAGTTACATCCTTTGAAGATTTGCTTTCTCGTAATAGATCATCTAATACTAGTAAGTCACCTGCTTTGATATCCTCAGTTGATGGCAACCCTTGCTTCACCTCATAACCTTTCTGGCGAAGTGCAGAATGTAGTTGTGGTTGAAATATTCCATAATACCATTTGACTCTCTTAATTTCCTTGTTAAACATTTCATTTCTATATTGTAGCAATTCAGTTACAAATGTAGTTTTACCGGACTGACTTGGTCCAGCGACACACATTGTGCGATCAGTGAATAGACGAAAATCTGTCATCTTATAATTCCATTAACATTAAACTCATCATCCCGCTAATTTTGCTTAGAACAACAAAACAGACACATGTTCCAGATCAAGTTTATTTACATTCAGAATAGAAACTATCAAGTTACATTTACAAATTAAAACATTTGTGTTTCCTCATCACAATTAGGATTATAGAAAGTTTTCAAGTCAGCATCTTAGCGCTTCAACTTCAATTTAGGATTCCCATCTTTAGATTTCCGCCCTCGCTTTTTGCTCTCTTCCTTCCCATCACTTGAAGCAGTCTTATCAATGTTAATTAAACATTTATCAATTGGTAGTGGTTCATAGACTAGTTGAATAACCTTCATTTGTAAAGATGCGACTTTACCAGTCGAACCATGTGAGCCAATATAAAGTCCGGTAACGTGCACTAAGCCCATATAGCGACCCCGTTTGAGATCCTCACATTCCATCGCGTTTGTTAAGAGATCGAATGCTTGAAAATGATCCGATAGTTTTAAGAACAGTGTATCGAATTCCGGCAATTCTTTATAACCAACTCCTTCCTCTAATGCCTTTCTCCAATGAATGGGAGCACTTTCAGGCAGCTCAACACATTCTTTCGCGAAAGAGTCAATAGTTTTAAGAATCACCTGTTGCCATTTTGGAAAAGTCACTCGCATTTGTCTCATATTGCTATACGCTGATGTAGACATACCATTACTGTGGAAGAATGGAACTTGAAGATAAAAGCCATCATCACCATAATTCAAGGTTTGAAAGTAGAATGTATTTCCAATCCCTTGCACCTTTCGTGTCGGACGAAGCTTGAAGAGATCTTGCTCAAAAGCGTCACCTTCCTCTCTGATTGCATACATTTTCTGAGTCATGTTTCAACAAGTACTAATTCGGAGCTTTCAACCAGCGCAAATGAATTGTCACTTGAAAGTGGTAAAATATCATTAAAGCGTCTTCCTTATATACACCTATATATGACTCATCAATCAAAGTGATGACGTGTCACTTTATGATTCGCTAACCTTATATTAACATTGCTGCAGTTGCTGCAATCCTTCCAAGCGGACTATTGATTACACCATTAATACTGTTTCCAATATCATTTAACATACTTAGAAACCCACCACCACCGCGCTGAATTAAGTTTCGCCTTTTCTTATCACTACTCCTTGGATTTGAAAACTTTTTTATGCTATTCAAAGAGCCAGCATTCAATAGAGGCTTGTAAATAGGTAGACATTTGTGTATTGCAAAAGCTAAATCACGAATGAAATCATCACTTGAATTTTGAATCAATTTACACTTCTTCTTATTATCATGTATCCTGTTTAACTTTCGCAACGCCTTTTTAAACTGACTTGAAGGTTTGAAGGACCGTTTCGATTGACGAGAAGATGCCTTCCGTTTTACAGACATTTTTATTCTAATATGGAAATAGATAATACAATTACAATTTTTGCTTAGTACTTACAACATTATACACAAAAGTTTACAAGCATTCACACAGAGTTTGTTGCTGGTACTTATAAAATTACATAAAACACTTAACAAGTTGTAGAGGGAAACTGATATACACTCACATCGGCTAGAGTCTGATTTGTAGCAGTTATGAGCTGCTCAATGTTTTTCATTAGATGTTTTGAAATTGGGCAGCACATACAGCAGGGCTTTGAATTGAAAGTCTTTAAAATATTGGCATAGTATGCCCGCAAACTGATTACCTCAGAATGTCCTTGAGCAGCCACATTGATGCTTACTGATGGCGGTCCACTGAATAAGTCCAATTTACATTTGTCACCCTTCTCGTCATAGTAGCTGGAGGTGATAATGTCATGGAGACATGTGTTGAGTTTCCGTTGGATACTGCTGCACCAACAACGAGAGTATTCCGGTACAATCTCCGTTTGAGCTAGTGGGCGAAATACTTCATTGAGCCAGAATCTTGCAACTCGTGTAAGAGCGTTGTTCACGACTCTCATTAGCATTCTCTGCACCACAACGTCCTCTCCGCAGCGGAAATACTTCACTACTTCCTCCATCAGATCCACCAAATCCGCTTTATAGCCAGTTATATTTACGGCAGAATAAAATATATTGCCGGTGAAGAGTTGACTTCGGTAAATTATTGAAATGGGAATGTTGGTAGTGAACGACATGCTGATTGACATTGTATTAGCCTCAAATTATGCTTGAAATAGAACGGTACAATGTCCTCCTTATATAGAAAAGTCACACAAAGACACAATAGTGACCAATCACAGACTTGCATGATGACTCATCATGCACGATATACAGTGACTGTTGAAGATATTTCTTCATCACAAAGGGGACAAGATGAAGTTTCAAAGGGTACATAACATGTAGAACACATAACGCTATGAGAACATGGCAAAAAGAGAAGGGATCGTTCCTGTTTAAAACATTTAACGCAGTTCCGTTCACATAATAATTTAAATGTCTCTTCTTCTAATTTCCTTCTGAAGTCACTTTTATTGGGAGAAATTTTTATTAAAACACTGTCAGATGTCTCCTTCTTTCCATATCGTTCCAATTTGATCCTCCTAATTTCACTATCATTGCAGTGTAGCATGGAGAAATCCTCTATCCACCTACGATCCAAATTGTGATTCATTACATGCTCATCTAGATCCATTAGTCGATCAACTAAATCACCAGCGTTGATATTTTCACTGAGATTTGTTACAGTTTCTATAGCTTTGAATGAATATCCAAGGTCTCTTGCGACAACCCTCGACGTTGGGATACTAGTCATCATTATGTATGTCATCAAACAACTATCTCATATTTATAGCTTAGTTTGTCTACGTAAAAGGAAAATCAATGTGTCATCTTGATTACAATGGTTTCAATAGTCACAATAGTCGCAATTGAGCAAACCCATTCAAAATCAAACAACGGACGTCTATCGGTACGTACCCAAGTGCTCAGAACCAAACCACACAAGTTCGATCATAGACGTTCCGAAACACAGTGTACTCAACCGAGTGTACCAAACACATGTACCTATCCAGTAAAACAGATCTCATAAAAGTTCCTATTCATAACACTGAATTATACATGTACCTATCCATGTTCCTATTGATAACTAAATTATACATGTACCTATCCATGTACCTATTGATAACACTAAATTTTACATGTACCTATCCATGTACCTATCCGTCGCAAGTAGGGCACAGTTTTCACTACTCATCGTATCAAGGTTTATGAATGAAAAAGCACACAAACCTGATTTGTTCTTTCGTAATATAGATACAAATCAATAAAATTCAATGTACAATGGACTGAACATGAATGGAACATATACAGCTAGTGAAACCACAATACTACTAGTAGCAGCCTAAAAGCGCAGAAATACTAGCAGGAAGAGAGTTTAGACACAATAACTTGCTAATGGCCTAGCGCAATCACATTAGCACCCATACCCAACTGAACTTCAATTTTTAAAAAAGACGACAATTATTTTTTTTTTGGATGTACGTTGGAAGCAACGCATAGCAACAATTATAGTCTGCTTCTTCCCTTCACTCGATTCCGGGAAGATACTCTTCTCAATCGAGGCAAAACTTGCACTTTTCAAGTCAGGATTTTTTGGATGTATCTCCTGAGCAGGTCAATCATCACCAATTTTTCCTTGTTTAAGTAGAGCCGGGCCGTCATCCAAATCCACATCATCTTGCTCCTGTTCTTGCTGTCCTGAGTGGATGATGGTTGCTGCTGCAAGAAGCTCTGCATTTGATAGCTCACCACTGGTAGTGAGATGGCTTTCTTCAATATCGTCGAATTCCTCTTAAGTGTATCCCAACCTCTCCAGTGAGATGTCAGTTGAGTCTTCCAATTGCTGTTCCCTGATTGGCTGTCAAGTTGTCCCGCTTAACCGGAGGAATTTCTATGTGATGGAATCGTTTCCTGATTTTTATGCCGCTTATCCGGATTACACTGTATTACTGCACAAGTATAGATGCTGGGAATATTTTCCAATATTTTCTTATCGGCAAAAATTAACCCGATGCTCATTTTCGATAAATACAATAATGCGATTTTTGGTGGTACGACTAGCGACTTACGTACGCTACATCAAGCTCGTTATTAAAAATTTAGGTGCACTGCACTATTCAATTTCAATTTCCGTTTTTAATATATTTCACCAAAATCCAAGAGACTTAATTGCCGGACAAATTTTTTGCTTATGATTTCAAGATTTCTCATGGTTTGAAGTTTTTTCTAGATTTTTGTCTACACTTACTGGAATAGATCAAGTTATTTAATTTCAAAATCTTTGCATTGAGTCAACCTGAGCGTATAATCGGGGCAAAATCAAGGGTTTATGAAGAATCATGGCTATAGTTAGATGTCCACCAATTATGACAACAGGACGTTTAGCTAGAAAAATTACACGAGATTTACAACACCATACAGCCTACTAATTTAGCAAATAGAATACTGTATTTTCAGATTTCAAGATTTACTATATATTATCTTGTGACGGAATTGTATAGTGAGACTAGTTTAGCTGCATCATATTCTTTCACTCTTACTTTTTGAGTGTTGGAAGTGATGACGATGCGCGAATACTTAATTTTCTTAGAGTACCGCTCTATAAAAACAATTAAGTCGAAATAAATATAGTATAAATAGAGTAATAAAGTAAGTCATCTGAACTCTTAACACGGATGCATGATAATTTACCACTAAAAACTTCAGTCGTAATGCAAGTTAAAATTTTAGACCCCGTTGTTCATTAATGGCTACATCTTATATGTACTTCATTTGTTATACACAATTTATTTTCTGAAATGGAAGCATGCTTACTTTGTCTTGCAGGGCGATGCGATTTCACTTAATGGTGATCAACCTTCCAGGATTTTACGAAGAGATCCATACAATCGTATTAAGAAATATCAAGAGTATATTGAGACATTCGTCAACGAACATGAAAATAATGTGGTAGACTCGGATGATCTGCTTGTGTATTTATCAGATGATGAATGTTCTTTCGAACATAAACCAAGCAAACCCCAATTGAAAAGGTGCCTGAATGTCACGCGATTTAAATTTCTCTTCTATAACTGCTGTTACAACTCATCTCGCAAGGAAGATCAGTCGAGAAAATATGAAGTATTCTTTTCTTCGCTCTCAAGATAGTATTAACATCAGTGATTCTAGTATTAATATCAGTGATTCTTAGCGATACTTTAGCGATGTTTTAATAAATCATGAAAAATGTACCTCTTCTGTAATTCGACATGCATATGTCGTACGTGAGTTTTATATAGCAAGGACTTTCATATTTTATGATTGTGATATTTTTGTTGCCTTCTTTCAACTCATTGAAATGAAGAGAATCATGAGAAAATGTGTCTCCTTTAATTGTGCATGTCATCAGTGAGCTTTGCATAGTAAGGAATTTTAGATTTTAAGTGTTTATCATATTTTTGTTGCCTTCTTTCAAATCATTTTGAATCATGAGAAAATGTATCTCATCTGTAATTCTACATGTCAGATCAGAGTTCAAGCATTTTCAGATTTTATAAGGAGTTTGTCGTACATGTAATTGCATTTCTACAATTTTATTTCCTGGGTTAGTCGTGGAATATATAGTTTAAGTTTTTATATGCTTTTGTTTTTGTATGATTCTGAATATTGCCTTAACGTAGATTTAGCGTCATAATTCCTGTAAATGCAGTGGGTCATCGTATACGTTTCATAAATAAATAAATATCAACTGAAATGAACGCAAGTATTGGGCAAGTATCGGGCAAGACTCGTAAAGTGGTTAGACAAGTTAAGCATAAGTCTGCATAAGAGAATTGCACAAATACTACGCAAGTCTAAGGTACAATTGCGCAATTTCTGTTAGGTGCTAAATGTAATTTTGACGCAAGTTTCGAGTAGTTTGTTTCACTAGTGTGGGTATTTTGTGGCAACATTGGCAACTTTTGCTGGGCCAACGTCGTTTACACGCCGGTGCATATGGGCTTACGTGGGATTAACTAGTCTAAAACGTCCATTTCCTGATGTTGGCCGGCACCTGCTACCATTCGGGTAGCCCACGGGGCCATTGGGCAAAACGGTATCTTCCCATGTTGGGGCCGACTGGGCTGTGCTACTTGGGTGAGGTCTATTACATTGTTAAGCCTAGCTCTGATTAGTGATGAAAATTTTCCGGAAAATTTTGAATCAAAATTTTCCGTGGAAAATTATGGAAAAAATTGGAAAATTTTGAAAGTTTTGATTTTTTGATAGCTGCCTTATAATTTGAGCGCTTCCACTGCCGAGGCAGCTACGTACCAATAAATTGGGTCTAAAACCCTTAATTTCATCATTATTACGATTAAAGCGATCGTAGCAATGCGAGTTCCGTCCGCGGATTTTTGAATATTCCTTTGCCACAGTGGCCATTTGTGCAATTTCGTTAGCATTTTTAATTATCACACAGACACCTTTTTGGATAACGTGAATCTTGCTTTACAATAGGGGTACAATTTCATGCACTGTGAAAGATCTGGAGCAAAAATAATGTACTTCATTTTGGAGTTTACTTTAGCTTGAAAGTTAAGCTTTATTATGCAGCGTGGATCAGTGAAAGAAATTCTTCATGTGTTGATGAACAAGTGAAGTATAAGCACACAGTCCACGCAGCATTCATGAGCGACCATTTTGGAAGACATAGTAAACTCGTTTGATCTTTGGTCACTAAAGATATCTGTGATGACTAAAAGAATATCTATGATAGCCTTTAACTTCTGGCCTATTGTCCGACATCTTCGCTGAGGATACACATCTTCCATTTCTAGTTCAGATGATTCAGGTAGTTCCAATTCGATTTCAGATCTGCCCAAATGAATTTCAGATATGATCCACATGAATCTCCAATTGAATTTAAGATCTTTTCATCTGTGCTTCTAGCAGATATCTGAAATTCAGCTAGAGAAATCTGAAATCCATCTAATGTCTGAAATTCATTTGGAAAGATCTGAAATAGACATGGAAAAGATGCAGTTGCTTACAAAAGTTGACATACAGGGATGATAGAGAAGTTTTCGGTCTTTGAATGTTACATAGTCTTTTCAAACGACCAAAATAAGTTTCCAAAGCAAAGGAAAAAACGTCAATCACCGAAAAATAAATTTCAAAATTTTCCAGTGGAAAATTTTTCGGAAATTTTTCCATTTGCATCACTAGCTCTGATACATTCAGACACATGAGACGCAAAGTCTTCATAACAGGACTGCCGACAGAGCAATGTCAAGCATAGCCACGGATGCTTGGCATGTGCAATAACGCGTAGTTACGCGTATTGACTAACCAACAGAATTAATTATTTTGTTTATCAGCTTCGGTTTGCTAGAAATGTGATTATTGCGAAATGGACGGCACATATTGAGGAACCTATTAGGTGGGCAAAAAGGAATTCCTAATACCTTACAGAGATAGGAAAAAAAGTCGTGCGTCGCTTGCGGATTAATGTGAGTTCCAGCGAAGTGCTTCGATTGCCAAAATTCCCTCACATTCGAAGAATTCAGATCATTGCCCTCAAGTTTTCTCTATAATGTTGACCCTTCCGATCATTATTAAAGAAAGTAGCAGGCGTACGAAAATTAGTTCACTTGATGTTTTCACATCCTCACCTCAGCATTGCTCACTGTATAGTGCATACATTGAATCGAAGGCACGCATCGATGTGTGTTTTGGTGTGTGCGAAGTGATATCACAGCAGTGCACGCATCTCTCACTGGCTCTGTTGTCCTTTGCTGACAGCTTGTTGTTTGCCATTTCCAATAGCAAGCGATACACGAATTATCCATTAGAGAAGGAGCAAGTTGTTTAATTCTGTGCCATTTCGATATGTTACATATAACTCTTCCTTTCTAGGAAACCGAAGCGCGCGCAGATGAATCTAATTCTGTGATCTAATCTTTGGTGACAATGCCACCTGTATCTCCCATGAGTTCATTCAATAAAATCGATAGTGTATACACATTAGGGATTTAATAAATGCGGAGTTACCACTCTACCTAGTATACCTACGCTATGACCACGGGGGCTATTGACTCCTCAAAAAACTGAATCTATTCATGTAAAAATTTTCAATGTATACAGATATTGTTTTGAATCGACACTCTACCTGTATATCCCTACTCTATGACTAGCGCTGACCTGCTGATGCCTCATTAAAAGCTATTGGAAATCATTACTATAGAAAACCAATAATTATGTTGCTCATCTTGGTCTGCGAGAGAAGCTCTCGAAGACGAAAGATTGCCGCTAGAAAATTCAAGAAATAGGATTTAGTGAAATTTAGAATAATATACATCGACAATGCAGTTGCACACATTATTTCTCACAACAGCTTTTGAGGATGCTGACCCAATTCGTGTGTTATTCAACTGAAAAGATGCGTTTTCAAGGTGCAATGTGCAGGGATACAAAACATCAAAATACTGCAAAATGATGCAAAACAAAAAAGCGTTTGTTGTGGAAAACCATAGAAATCATATACTATACTATATAAATAACGTAAAACAATCCGATTTCTATGTGGAAAACATTGAATTAGAAACATTTATTGTTTTACTACTTTTAATTCTAAGTGAATCAGCTGATTCTGAAAAACTGCGATCAATGCGTTACGATATAATCCTATCAATGCATAACGGAGTACTACTCTGCGCTTATGCACAACATTTTTTCAACTAGTAGAAGACAGTGCATTAAATATGGTAAATATACTTTGTTATGAAGAAATCCAGCTCATCAAATAGCCGAACCGGTTTCTGCTTGTTGTTGAATTTTCAAGGGCATAAAATAATCTATTTACATGAATTTCAGATATCTTTCAAATAATAGCTAGAAAATACTCATATTTAGTGAATATTCTAGTCGTTTTATTTGTCATAAACGCGTTTTTGGTGGAATTAGAATTGGGTTGTGGAGTACAGTTCAAATGAAGCGGCACTCATTGATTCTATGCTTTGATTCTATGCACTCAGAGTTCCTTTGTCAGATAGAGCAGTGACTCTCTTCTTGCAATTCATTAACTGATTTGCAGCTTTGAGTAGCAATTTCTGCGTATGACTGGGGTATGAATTTTTCCATCACATCATAGAGAAGCCTCAACAAGGTCTTTCTTGTCTTCCTGCATGTGCACAGATCAGTTCGACAGGTCGAGTTTATGACAGAAGGAGAGAGTTCTACTTGAAATATTCATGTGGTAGTCATAATCGATTGAATTTTCAAGATGTCGTGTTTAGTTTGGCTACGTGTTTCTCGGAAAGTTTTTGATGAAGTTCAGACTTAATCCGATGTGAGACGTTGAGAACACACGCTAGTCTCAGCTCATTGAGCAGTACCTGCATCGACCACCAGTTTGTGTGATTCAGTTCTCAGGCGAGTTGGTTGTTATTTGATGTCAACTCTTCCTTCGGGATCGACCAGTGGTAATCAAGACTTTTTTGAGGACTTCCATTGACGTTGTTCTGCATTGTCGACAGCAGCGAAGATAGGGTAAACTGTAAAACGTAAACAAGTCATAAACAAGTCGAACCAATGAAAATCGTAAACAAGTCAGACCCATCTCAATACACACTCAATCGACCTAAACAACTCATGCTATACCTAAAATTACCTGCTCTTCACGATGGAGCAATTATATTCCGCCTACAAACCTATCCAGACCCACCAGGGACCACTAAGTCCCGAAAAATCAAGATAAAGCTCACATACGTGTCCTATAACAATCAGAACCCACTCAATACACACTCAATCGACTAAACAACGTCATGCTATACCAAAAATTACCTGCCTCTTAAACGATGGATCAATTAAATTCCGCCTACAAACCTATCCAGCACCCACCATGCACCACTAGTCCCGAAAAATCAAGATAAAGCATACATACGTGTCCTAAACAAAGTCAGACCCATCACATACAACACTCAATCCACCTAAACAAAACTCCATGCTATACCTAAAATTACCTGCGCTAACGATTGATCAATTATATTCCGCCACAAACCTATCCATCACCACCAGGGACCACTAGTCCCGAAAAATCAAGAAAAAGCTCACGTACGTGTCCTAAACAAGTCAGACCCATCTCAATACACACTCAATCGACCTAAACAACTCATGAGCTATACCTAAAATTACCTGCTCTTCACGATGGAGCAATTATATTCCCCTACAAACCTAATCCCAGAACCCACCAGGACTCACTAAGTCCCGAAAAAACAGGAAAAAGCTCACATCACGAGTGTCTTAAACAAGTCAGACCCATCTCAATACACACTCAATCGACCATAAACAACTCATGCTATACCTAAAATTACCTGCTCTTCACGATGGAGCAATTATAATTTCCGCTAAACCATCCAGACCCACCAGTACCACTAAGCTCCCGAAAACAAAGATAAAGCCTCACATACGGTCCAACACAACTCAAGACCCATCTCAATACACACCAATCGACCTAAACAACTCATGCTAGTACCTAAAATTACCTGCACTTCAACGATGAGCAATAATTCCGCACAAACCTAAACCATCCCCACCAGGGACCACTAAGTCCCGAAAAAAATCAAGATAAAGCTCACATACATGTCCTAAACAATTCAGACCCATCTCAAAACACACTCAATCGACCTAAACACCTCAATGCTATACCACAAAAATTAACCTGCTCTTCACGATGGAGCAATTATACTACGCTACATACCTATCCAGAACCCCACCACAGGAACCACTAAGTCCCAAAAAATCAAGAAAAAGCTCACATACGTGTCCTAAACAAGTCAGAACCACATCTCATTACTCATCATCGACTAAACAACTCATGCTAAACCTAAAATTACCCTGCTCTTAACGATG
>CAJQUW010008134.1:0-28797 GCA_907163375.1 Prostheceraeus crozeri
CCCCCGACAGCAATCTTCTAACTTTGGTTCTAGTGAACGGGATTTTGTTCGTTCGAGTTGCATTGGAAAGAAGAAGAAAAAAACTGCTTGACACGGACATTTTTTGTTACGAGTCAATCGGACCAGCCGTTCAAAAGTTAGAGCGGTTACAAGATTTTAGGTCGGAGCTCGCTCACCTGAAAAAATCCTAAGTGTCAGAGTGGCTTTGTATGGGTAAAATTTTGAAAATTTTCCAAAGTGTGGAATTTCGACCTGGGACCGTCACCAAAACATTTTTCATCAAATTTCACTGACCTCACCCCCCCTCTGGACAACTAGCTTCGATCTTGGCTTCTAGTGGACGGATTTTGTCGTGCCATAGCTCGTTTGAAAGCTAAGAGTAAGACAAATTCAGTGAAAGAAACGGCTTGTTCATATCTGTCTTCGTTCAAAAGTTAGAGCGGTTACAAGATTTTAGGTCGGAGCTCGCTCACCTGAAAAAATCCTAAGTGTCAGAGTGGCTTTGTATGGGTAAAATTTTGAAAATTTTCCAAAGTGTGGAATTTCGACCTGGGACCTTCACCAAAACATTTTTCATCAAATTTCACTGACCTCCCCCCCCCCCGACAGCAATCTTCTAACTTTGGTTCTAGTGAACGGATTTTGTTCGTTCGAGTTGCATTGGAAAGAAGAGAAAAAACTGCTTGACGACATTTTTTGTTGCGAGTCAATCGGACCAGCCGTTCAAAAGTTAGAGCGGTTACAAGATTTTAGGTCGGAGCTCGCTCACCTGAAAAAATCCTAAGTGTCAGAGTGGCTTTGTATGGGTAAAATTTTGAAAATTTTCCAAAGTGTGGAATTTCGACCTGGGACCGTCACCAAAACATTTTTCATCAAATTTCACTGACCTCCCACCCCCCTCTGGACAGCTAGCTTCGATCTTGGCTTCTAGTGGACGGATTTTGTCGTGCCATAGCTCGTTTGAAAGCTAAGAGTAAGACAAATTCAGTGAAAGAAACGGCTTGTTCATATCTGTCTTCGTTCAAAAGTTAGAGCGGTTACAAGATTTTAGGTCGGAGCTCGCTCACCTGAAAAAATCCTAAGTGTCAGAGTGGCTTTGTATGGGTAAAATTTTGAAAATTTTCCAAAGTGTGGAATTTCGACCTGGGACCTTCACCAAAACATTTTTCATCAAATTTTACTGACCTCCCCCCCCCCCCGACAGCAATCTTCTAACTTTGGTTCTAGTGAACGGATTTTGTTCGTTCGAGTTGCATTGGAAAGAAGAGAAAAAACTGCTTGACGACATTTTTTGTTGCGAGTCAATCGGACCAGCCGTTCAAAAGTTAGAGCGGTTACAAGATTTTAGGTCGGAGCTCGCTCACCTGAAAAAATCCTAAGTGTCAGAGTGGCTTTGTATGGGTAAAATTTTGAAAATTTTCCAAAGTGTGGAATTTCGACCTGGGACCGTCACCAAAACATTTTTCATCAAATTTCACTGACCTCCCCCCCTCTGGACAACTAGCTTCGATCTTGGCTTCTAGTGGACGGATTTTGTCGTGCCATAGCTCGTTTGAAAGCTAAGAGTAAGACAAATTCAGTGAAAGAAACGGCTTGTTCCTATCTGTCTTCGTTCAAAAGTTAGAGCGGTTACAAGATTTTAGGTCGGAGCTCGCTCACCTGAAAAAATCCTAAGTGTCAGAGTGGCTTTGTATGGGTAAAATTTTGAAAATTTTCCAAAGTGTGGAATTTCGACCTGGGACCTTCACCAAAACATTTTTCATCAAATTTTACTGACCTCCCCCCCCCCCCGACAGCAATCTTCTAACTTTGGTTCTAGTGAACGGATTTTGTTCGTTCGAGTTGCATTGGAAAGAAGAGAAAAAACTGCTTGACGACATTTTTTGTTGCGAGTCAATCGGACCAGCCGTTCAAAAGTTAGAGCGGTTACAAGATTTTAGGTCGGAGCTCGCTCACCTGAAAAAATCCTAAGTGTCAGAGTGGCTTTGTATGGGTAAAATTTTGAAAATTTTCCAAAGTGTGGAATTTCGACCTGGGACCGTCACCAAAACATTTTTCATCAAATTTCACTGACCTCCCCCCCCTCTGGACAACTAGCTTCGATCTTGGCTTCTAGTGGACGGATTTTGTCGTGCCATAGCTCGTTTGAAAGCTAAGAGTAAGACAAATTCAGTGAAAGAAACGGCTTGTTCATATCTGTCTTCGTTCAAAAGTTAGAGTGGTTACAAGATTTTAGGTCGGAGCTCGCTCACCTGAAAAAATCCTAAGTGTCAGAGTGGCTTTGTATGGGTAAAATTTTGAAAATTTTCCAAAGTGTGGAATTTCGACCTGGGACCTTCACCAAAACATTTTTCATCAAATTTTACTGACCTCCCCCCCCCCCGACAGCAATCTTCTAACTTTGGTTCTAGTGAACGGATTTTGTTCGTTCGAGTTGCATTGGAAAGAAGAGAAAAAACTGCTTGACGACATTTTTTGTTGCGAGTCAATCGGACCAGCCGTTCAAAAGTTAGAGCGGTTACAAGATTTTAGGTCGGAGCTCGCTCACCTGAAAAAATCCTAAGTGTCAGAGTGGCTTTGTATGGGTAAAATTTTGAAAATTTTCCAAAGTGTGGAATTTCGACCTGGGACCGTCACCAAAACATTTTTCATCAAATTTCACTGACCTCCCCCCCTCTGGACAACTAGCTTCGATCTTGGCTTCTAGTGGACGGATTTTGTCGTGCCATAGCTCGTTTGAAAGCTAAGAGTAAGACAAATTCAGTGAAAGAAACGGCTTGTTCATATCTGTCTTCGTTCAAAAGTTAGAGCGGTTACAAGATTTTAGGTCGGAGCTCGCTCACCTGAAAAAATCCTAAGTGTCAGAGTGGCTTTGTATGGGTAAAATTTTGAAAATTTTCCAAAGTGTGGAATTTCGACCTGGGACCTTCACCAAAACATTTTTCATCAAATTTTACTGACCTCCCCCCCCCCCCCGACAGCAATCTTCTAACTTTGGTTCTAGTGAACGGATTTTGTTCGTTCGAGTTGCATTGGAAAGAAGAGAAAAAACTGCTTGACGACATTTTTTGTTGCGAGTCAATCGGACCAGCCGTTCAAAAGTTAGAGCGGTTACAAGATTTTAGGTCGGAGCTCGCTCACCTGAAAAAATCCTAAGTGTCAGAGTGGCTTTGTATGGGTAAAATTTTGAAAATTTTCCAAAGTGTGGAATTTCGACCTGGGACCGTCACCAAAACATTTTTCATCAAATTTCACTGACCTCCCCCCCTCTGGACAACTAGCTTCGATCTTGGCTTCTAGTGGACGGATTTTGTCGTGCCATAGCTCGTTTGAAAGCTAAGAGTAAGACAAATTCAGTGAAAGAAACGGCTTGTTCATATCTGTCTTCGTTCAAAAGTTAGAGCGGTTACAAGATTTTAGGTCGGAGCTCGCTCACCTGAAAAAATCCTAAGTGTCAGAGTGGCTTTGTATGGGTAAAATTTTGAAAATTTTCCAAAGTGTGGAAGTTCGACCTGGGACCTTCACCAAAACATTTTTCATCAAATTTTACTGACCTCCCCCCCCCCCCCGACAGCAATCTTCTAACTTTGGTTCTAGTGAACGGATTTTGTTCGTTCGAGTTGCATTGGAAAGAAGAGAAAAAACTGCTTGACGACATTTTTTGTTGCGAGTCAATCGGACCAGCCGTTCAAAAGTTAGAGCGGTTACAAGATTTTAGGTCGGAGCTCGCTCACCTGAAAAAATCCTAAGTGTCAGAGTGGCTTTGTATGGGTAAAATTTTGAAAATTTTCCAAAGTGTGGAATTTCGACCTGGGACCGTCACCAAAACATTTTTCATCAAATTTCACTGACCTCCCCCCCTCTGGACAACTAGCTTCGATCTTGGCTTCTAGTGGACGGATTTTGTCGTGCCATAGCTCGTTTGAAAGCTAAGAGTAAGACAAATTCAGTGAAAGAAACGGCTTGTTCATATCTGTCTTCGTTCAAAAGTTAGAGTGGTTACAAGATTTTAGGTCGGAGCTCGCTCACCTGAAAAAATCCTAAGTGTCAGAGTGGCTTTGTATGGGTAAAATTTTGAAAATTTTCCAAAGTGTGGAATTTCGACCTGGGACCTTCACCAAAACATTTTTCATCAAATTTTACTGACCTCCCCCCCCCCCCCCCGACAGCAATCTTCTAACTTTGGTTCTAGTGAACGGATTTTGTTCGTTCGAGTTGCATTGGAAAGAAGAGAAAAAACTGCTTGACGACATTTTTTGTTGCGAGTCAATCGGACCAGCCGTTCAAAAGTTAGAGCGGTTACAAGATTTTAGGTCGGAGCTCGCTCACCTGAAAAAATCCTAAGTGTCAGAGTGGCTTTGTATGGGTAAAATTTTGAAAATTTTCCAAAGTGTGGAATTTCGACCTGGGACCGTCACCAAAACATTTTTCATCAAATTTCACTGACCTCCCCCCCTCTGGACAACTAGCTTCGATCTTGGCTTCTAGTGGACGGATTTTGTCGTGCCATAGCTCGTTTGAAAGCTAAGAGTAAGACAAATTCAGTGAAAGAAACGGCTTGTTCATATCTGTCTTCGTTCAAAAGTTAGAGCGGTTACAAGATTTTAGGTCGGAGCTCGCTCACCTGAAAAAATCCTAAGTGTCAGAGTGGCTTTGTATGGGTAAAATTTTGAAAATTTTCCAAAGTGTGGAATTTCGACCTGGGACCTTCACCAAAACATTTTTCATCAAATTTTACTGACCTCCCCCCCCCCCGACAGCAATCTTCTAACTTTGGTTCTAGTGAACGGATTTTGTTCGTTCGAGTTGCATTGGAAAGAAGAGAAAAAACTGCTTGACGACATTTTTTGTTGCGAGTCAATCGGACCAGCCGTTCAAAAGTTAGAGCGGTTACAAGATTTTAGGTCGGAGCTCGCTCACCTGAAAAAATCCTAAGTGTCAGAGTGGCTTTGTATGGGTAAAATTTTGAAAATTTTCCAAAGTGTGGAATTTCGACCTGGGACCGTCACCAAAACATTTTTCATCAAATTTCACTGACCTCCCCCCCTCTGGACAACTAGCTTCGATCTTGGCTTCTAGTGGACGGATTTTGTCGTGCCATAGCTCGTTTGAAAGCTAAGAGTAAGACAAATTCAGTGAAAGAAACGGCTTGTTCATATCTGTCTTCGTTCAAAAGTTAGAGCGGTTACAAGATTTTAGGTCGGAGCTCGCTCACCTGAAAAAATCCTAAGTGTCAGAGTGGCTTTGTATGGGTAAAATTTTGAAAATTTTCCAAAGTGTGGAAGTTCGACCTGGGACCTTCACCAAAACATTTTTCATCAAATTTTACTGACCTCCCCCCCCCCGACAGCAATCTTCTAACTTTGGTTCTAGTGAACGGATTTTGTTCGTTCGAGTTGCATTGGAAAGAAGAGAAAAAACTGCTTGACGACATTTTTTGTTGCGAGTCAATCGGACCAGCCGTTCAAAAGTTAGAGCGGTTACAAGATTTTAGGTCGGAGCTCGCTCACCTGAAAAAATCCTAAGTGTCAGAGTGGCTTTGTATGGGTAAAATTTTGAAAATTTTCCAAAGTGTGGAATTTCGACCTGGGACCGTCACCAAAACATTTTTCATCAAATTTCACTGACCTCCCCCCCTCTGGACAACTAGCTTCGATCTTGGCTTCTAGTGGACGGATTTTGTCGTGCCATAGCTCGTTTGAAAGCTAAGAGTAAGACAAATTCAGTGAAAGAAACGGCTTGTTCATATCTGTCTTCGTTCAAAAGTTAGAGCGGTTACAAGATTTTAGGTCGGAGCTCGCTCACCTGAAAAAATCCTAAGTGTCAGAGTGGCTTTGTATGGGTAAAATTTTGAAAATTTTCCAAAGTGTGGAATTTCGACCTGGGACCTTCACCAAAACATTTTTCATCAAATTTTACTGACCTCCCCCCCCCCCCGACAGCAATCTTCTAACTTTGGTTCTAGTGAACGGATTTTGTTCGTTCGAGTTGCATTGGAAAGAAGAGAAAAAACTGCTTGACGACATTTTTTGTTGCGAGTCAATCGGACCAGCCGTTCAAAAGTTAGAGCGGTTACAAGATTTTAGGTCGGAGCTCGCTCACCTGAAAAAATCCTAAGTGTCAGAGTGGCTTTGTATGGGTAAAATTTTGAAAATTTTCCAAAGTGTGGAATTTCGACCTGGGACCGTCACCAAAACATTTTTCATCAAATTTCACTGACCTCCCCCCCTCTGGACAACTAGCTTCGATCTTGGCTTCTAGTGGACGGATTTTGTCGTGCCATAGCTCGTTTGAAAGCTAAGAGTAAGACAAATTCAGTGAAAGAAACGGCTTGTTCATATCTGTCTTCGTTCAAAAGTTAGAGTGGTTACAAGATTTTAGGTCGGAGCTCGCTCACCTGAAAAAATCCTAAGTGTCAGAGTGGCTTTGTATGGGTAAAATTTTGAAAATTTTCCAAAGTGTGGAATTTCGACCTGGGACCTTCACCAAAACATTTTTCATCAAATTTTACTGACCTCCCCCCCCCCCCGACAGCAATCTTCTAACTTTGGTTCTAGTGAACGGATTTTGTTCGTTCGAGTTGCATTGGAAAGAAGAGAAAAAACTGCTTGACGACATTTTTTGTTGCGAGTCAATCGGACCAGCCGTTCAAAAGTTAGAGCGGTTACAAGATTTTAGGTCGGAGCTCGCTCACCTGAAAAAATCCTAAGTGTCAGAGTGGCTTTGTATGGGTAAAATTTTGAAAATTTTCCAAAGTGTGGAATTTCGACCTGGGACCGTCACCAAAACATTTTTCATCAAATTTCACTGACCTCCCCCCCCCTCTGGACAACTAGCTTCGATCTTGGCTTCTAGTGGACGGATTTTGTCGTGCCATAGCTCGTTTGAAAGCTAAGAGTAAGACAAATTCAGTGAAAGAAACGGCTTGTTCATATCTGTCTTCGTTCAAAAGTTAGAGTGGTTACAAGATTTTAGGTCGGAGCTCGCTCACCTGAAAAAATCCTAAGTGTCAGAGTGGCTTTGTATGGGTAAAATTTTGAAAATTTTCCAAAGTGTGGAATTTCGACCTGGGACCTTCACCAAAACATTTTTCATCAAATTTTACTGACCTCCCCCCCCCCGACAGCAATCTTCTAACTTTGGTTCTAGTGAACGGATTTTGTTCGTTCGAGTTGCATTGGAAAGAAGAGAAAAAACTGCTTGACGACATTTTTTGTTGCGAGTCAATCGGACCAGCCGTTCAAAAGTTAGAGCGGTTACAAGATTTTAGGTCGGAGCTCGCTCACCTGAAAAAATCCTAAGTGTCAGAGTGGCTTTGTATGGGTAAAATTTTGAAAATTTTCCAAAGTGTGGAATTTCGACCTGGGACCGTCACCAAAACATTTTTCATCAAATTTCACTGACCTCCCCCCCTCTGGACAACTAGCTTCGATCTTGGCTTCTAGTGGACGGATTTTGTCGTGCCATAGCTCGTTTGAAAGCTAAGAGTAAGACAAATTCAGTGAAAGAAACGGCTTGTTCATATCTGTCTTCGTTCAAAAGTTAGAGCGGTTACAAGATTTTAGGTCGGAGCTCGCTCACCTGAAAAAATCCTAAGTGTCAGAGTGGCTTTGTATGGGTAAAATTTTGAAAATTTTCCAAAGTGTGGAATTTCGACCTGGGACCTTCACCAAAACATTTTTCATCAAATTTTACTGACCTCCCCCCCCCCCCCCCCGACAGCAATCTTCTAACTTTGGTTCTAGTGAACGGATTTTGTTCGTTCGAGTTGCATTGGAAAGAAGAGAAAAAACTGCTTGACGACATTTTTTGTTGCGAGTCAATCGGACCAGCCGTTCAAAAGTTAGAGCGGTTACAAGATTTTAGGTCGGAGCTCGCTCACCTGAAAAAATCCTAAGTGTCAGAGTGGCTTTGTATGGGTAAAATTTTGAAAATTTTCCAAAGTGTGGAATTTCGACCTGGGACCGTCACCAAAACATTTTTCATCAAATTTCTCTGAACGAGGGGGGGAGGGGGGTCAGTGAAATTTGATGAAAAATGTTTTGGTAAAGGTCCCAGGTCGAAATTCGGAAGTTTTAAATTTTTCAAAATTTTCACCACACTGGAGCTCTCACACTTAGGAATTTTTTCACTTGTGGCATGTTACATGGACATGTGCTGACGAACCAACTTTCCGTGGTCATATGAGAATGGTTCAGGTGTCATATGATAGAGAATGATGAGACGAATCGTTTACAACAAACCGCATGTCGCTACGATGAATACTTTTGCAGATAGAGCCATTTTAAGTTTTCTTCCGAGCATATATAAACCCCCGACAACGTAAGTCTGATCACTTCATCGAAAGACGAGGTAAGCGACGGTCGTCGCTCTGAGCTCCCGATATCGGGTGTTTCAAAGGACTCTATCTTTTGAAGTAGGCAAGCTATCTTCTTACTTCAAAGTTTGTATGATAGAGTTTGATAGTGTCTTTACTACTGATAAAATTTTTTAAAAGTAGTATGAGTAGTAAAATGCGGAATTTTTTAAAAATTCTTAATTTTCAGTTTTTTCAAAGTTTTAACATATAGACTAAGGTTTTCAAGTATCCTGAGTTCAAATCTGCTATCAGATTTGAAATTTGACTAAGTCTAAGGCAGCTTTGAGGGGTTAGATCCCAGCTACTGATCACTACCTTTGACTCGGCGTTCCTGTTACCACTTCGGGGCAGTGACAATGATGTCTTCAGCTGTAAAGAGCGGGTATCGGGGAAGATCTCTCACTTCCCTAGTGATCAGTACAAGGCCTTCGGGCTGTCGACGGGATCGAGTGCCACTCACTACACTCTTTAGGAATATGACTGTACTACATGATTCCAAACTTATACAAATTTCATTATCTTACAGTTCACAATAAAATCAGGCATGGCTAATGACAGGAACCGCAAATACCATATCAAAATGTGCTCATGTGGGCGAATTAATCGCAGTGCGGACGCCAAGGCTCATGTCAAGAAGGCGGGCACCGGCCACATGATTATCTTGAATAGGGTTGCGTGCGTGAAGTGTAGAGTGCTGAAGGGTGATGAGGATGAGGCGCGTTTCTACAGAGTGCATGCTGACTGTAGTGGTGGTTTAGTGACTGATTTGAGATTTACGCAGTTGATTGTGGAAGAGAGGGAGCGAATGTTGGCGATCGAGCGAGAGGGTAAGGCTGAGAATGTTGTTGAGAATGATGAGTTGGCGAGAGCGGTTGCGTCGTTGGAGGGTGAGATTGAGCGAAAGAGAGTGCTTGAGAGTGATGATGAGGATGATGTGGATTTAGATAGGGAGCGTGTGAGGAAGCGTGTGAGGAAGTTGAGCTCTTCGTCGTCGGAGGTGTCAAACATCGTCATCACCGACCCCCCGAAGAGCTCATCTTCCTCAAAAGTGAAGAGTGGTGGGATTCGTGTGCAGTCGGCGAGGTGGTTGAAGGATGGAGAGAAGAGGCATGTTTCGCAGCAGATGCGCATGATTTGTTGGTTAATAAGTATGAGAGTTTGAAGAAAGTGAAGGATGAAGTTGTGAAGGAGTTGGATGAGTTGAAAAAGAAGGAACTGAAGTCGAAGGAGGTAGCGGATGAAAATATTAGAATGAGGCGTAGTGCGACTGATTTGAAGAATAAGACGCGAGAGTTGGAAGAGAAGAATGATGAGTGTGAGAAGAGGGCGAGTGCTGCGGAGAGAAGAATGAGAGATGCAGAAGCGAAGTTTGAGGAGATGATGAAGGAGATGAGTGTGTTGAGAGCGAGGAATGTTGAGTTGGAGAGGACTGTGGCTCGGCGGGGTGATGAGAGGCAGGCGTATGAGAAGTTGGAGCGCATGAGGGATGAGTGGGAACGTGTGAATGAGGATCGTTTGTTTGAATTTCACATCCCTATTCGGGATAATCATTTGGCCGGCGAAGTACTCGTAAACCAGAATTTAGACGAATCCATCCTATGCTACAATGGTCATCCGACGAAAAAATGCCTCCACGCCAGCCTACGAATGCGCGGCCATCTACACAAATTTTCAATTCGGAAGCGCGCGAGACTGCCAAAGGATGACTAACTTGGTAAGTGAAAAAGTAAATAAGATAGTATATCCTATTCTAATACATATCATTTTCATTGCAGATCTTTGCCCGCCTTCACCACCCCATCAATTCACTCCCGAGAACGAACCATCGGCTCTCTTAAGGGCCACCTAGGGGCAAGACATGATAGAACCTCCACGCGGTTTGCCCTGGGCAGTCTTCGGACTGGCGAATACTATCATTAAGTTGAATCTGCTATCAGTCAACTTGAACGTTGCGTCGCGTTAGAGGGGTATATAAACCACTGCCTCTCATTTCATTTCATTTCAATCATGCAGACGCCGAACAGTCAAGTCAGCTCTCCTCGCGGACCGCAGTTAAGGCCGCGAAATTTATTTGAGGAGTTTGCCAGGCTAGAGGAGCAAGACAGAGTTTTTAATAATCTTGCTCGGATTGGCAATCCGATGACAGCAACTGCTGTCAATCCAACGGAATGGCGCTACATTCCACTTTTTAGTCACGTGCCAATTAGCGTGGAAGTCGACAGTGCTACCAAAGAGAGAGTTAAAGACTCTCTCAGCAGAATTGGTAGGGTGTAAGATGACGTTACTCCCGAGAACGAACCATCGGCTCTCTTAAGGGCCACCATGGGGCAAGACATGATAGAACCTCCTCGCGGTTTGCCCTGGGCAGTCTTCGGACTGGCGAATACTATCATTAAGTTGAATCTGCTATCAGTCAACTTGAACATTATGCAGTCGATTGCTATCCCTGAAGCATTCTGATTCGCTGTTGAGCAATTCATTGTTGAAAACCCTATATAAGCCAGAAGATTGTATCGCTTCTCATTCAATTTGAAGTCACGATGGAAGCGACATCTGCCGACAACATTCCCGTCTTCATCGATGAAGACAACGCCATTCCCGAGTTCGTCATCCTCGACGAGTGGGATAAGGAGGATGAGAAGAAGGGGAAGATCTAGAGGATCGTTTGGACGGATGAGGTGTGGACTCCAAATACCACCCGCATCCGAAAGGTGCCAGATGCACCACCACGGCATAGGCGGCACAGGGTTTATGACAACCTAACTGTCATACCTATTGACTATTCAAGCCAATAGTCAACTTAATTGTCACCGAGAACGAACCATCGGCTCTCTTAAGGGCCACCATGGGGCAAGACATGATAGAACCTCCTCGCGGTTTGCCCTGGGCAGTCTTCGGACTGGCGAATACTATCATTAAGTTGAATCTGCTATCAGTCAACTTGAACGTTGCAAATGAAGTTCGGTGTAATACTTCCTTTCGACGGGCGTTCCTGTAAAGGGCGGCGGTGAAACCCGTAGCTATGTATACCGCAAGGGACATTCGGCAATGGTCAATCTTGTTTAACCTCTCTGCGTCATGTTTGCAAGTGATTGCCTCTGTCTCAACGTAGTATGCATTCGCGCCAGGGCGACATTTAGCCAACTGTCGAAGGTTGCCTAAAACTTTCCATTGCATACGTTATGAGAACCATGAGTTCTACTGTCTCTATCAATGAGACGAATTGATGAATGGAATGAAATGGGAGGACACTCACGCGCCACACGCAACATAACACACTTCTCTCTTCCGTAGTCTAACAAGCTCTTTACACATGGATCGCAGTCGATTGCTATCCCTGTATCAGAAGTGTAAGCTATCTTAATTTTATTTGACACTATTTCATCTATCATCATCATCGTCCATATGAAATGTTTTAAGATTTACAAGTTAGACTAAGCGTGCTACTATTTCCAAATGAAAAAGTATACATGGTTAAATCATCCACTTAAGCCCATCCGTAGTCTAACAGGCTCTTTACACATGGATCGCAGTCGATTGCTATCCCTGTATCAGAAGTGTAAGCTATCTTAATTTATTTGACACTATTTCATCTACCATCATCGTCCATATGAAATGTTTTGAGATTTACAAGTTAGACTAAGCGTGCTACTATTTCCAAATGAAAATGTATACATGGTTAAATCATCCACTGAAGCCCCATTCAATTAAGTCAGTATAAAAGCAAAGATAATACGAAATAAAAATTTATTATGGCATGTATTTCAAAAGGTCTTCATCGTCAATATCGTCCCAGAGTCTGGCTTCACATAGATAACAAAAACAGTTCAGTTGCCTTAATCGTTCTTCCACTGCGAGCCTCACTTTGTCAATATACTCCCACTCCTCCATAGTTCGTGGCTGGGAGTTAGGGGTGTACCACTCCCATAATTGGTGGAGGAATTTGGTGCTGGTGATCTCCATCACATCGTCAGTATCGTACTGGAGATACTTCCACCTCACGCCTGTTAAGTCGGGACACTCCTTCTCACATACACTCTCTTCGTTGTCCGCTGGTAATAACACCTTCTCTACCTTCGTTGGAGCGTTTGGTGTTGAGGATGGAGAAGAGAATTTTGTGTTTGGTGTTGTCGGAGGGCTTGTCATGTTGACTGTGAATAATAACTTTGAAATGTTTTCTAATTCTTAAGTATCAACAAGCAACCAATCAGAATGAACAGCCAATGAATGATGAATATGAAAGTATATATGTAAAGTGACATTCGTGTCATTTCACTCTGTCTTTGAGACGCATAAGTGAACTGTTGTCTAGCGAATTCTGTTATTATTTGAGGCGTACAAGTGAATTCCAAATTTGAGACGTATTATTTGAGTGAAGTCTCTATCTTGTTGAAGTATCAAGCTTAAACATAATTTCGTTGAAATGGTAAGTTGAAAATTTCTTCACTCATCTCCCTCAAACGTGTGGCTAATAGCATCTTCCTCAATTTCAGGCATCAACTTCATCACCAACACCCTCCCTTCTCGAGGAAAGTTTAGAGTTGTTGAGTCAAGGTAGGTTGTAACAATACACTGAGACTTGAACAGAGATGAAAGAATGATTTCTCTTTCAGGTGATGTGAGTTCCAGCTCAGAACTCTCGCGGCAAGGCAACGAGTGGGAATGTGCCGACTGCGGACATATGTTTACAAGGAAGCACAGTCTCCCTCGACACATCAAACAACGTGTGTGTCAACGCAAAGCGGCGTCAATCTCCGGAGGTGAAGTTGATTCTGACGATGACATCTCCTTTCCTTGCGATTTGTGCCCTCTTTCTTTTGATAGTCACTTTCAGCGATCTTCGCACAGACTTCAACACACGCATGCAAATGATCACTACACCAACGGTACCTCTACCATCTCCCTCATTAATGTTTCACATAATAATTTAGTACGCGACTACTGCATGGAGTCCAATACTCAAATAGTAGATTTTCCTGAGTGTCTCCTTCAAAATTCAAACATTATCGAAGCGCTCTTCAACAATTTAGACAAGTTAGAATGAAGGCGCTCATCTACCTTAAACTAAAATATATTAAGATAGATTTTCAAACGGGTCAAGTGACGGAGAGAATACAGTTTCATGTTCCTTCCTCTTCCGCAACCGAAGTTGTAGACTGCGAGTCTTGGCTAAATTTTCACATTCAATGTTTAAAATCAAATGTAGATAAATTCAATCAACGCGACAGCGCTCTCATTTTTGATGGTGTGGACTCAGCCATATTCAAAATTTCACTATTACAAAGTCATGCAGCTCGAGGTACATTTAAACTACCAAAAACGTTGTAAAATAAGAAAGCTGTCATCAATGTCGATTGTAAATCACAGTGTTTCAAATATGCAGTCCTATCCATCCTTCACTATAATGATATCAACGCGAATCGAAATCATACCTATAGCTATAGACAGTGGGAGGATGAACTAGACTTTGAAGGTTGTGATAGTAACAACATGAAAATCAAAGATGTAGAAACGTTCGAAAAACATAATAAGATTAAAATTGTCGTTCACGTGTGGGAGAAGGGGTTGAAGGGTGCCCGCTATAATTCACGTTCAACTTGTTATGAACGTGTAGTCAACCTCTTATTAGTAAAACAAGATGATAGCCAGGAATGGCACTACTGTGGTATTCCCAAAATCTCTCGCTTGTACACTCACTTGGGGCACTCTAAAAGAGGTGAACATTTTGTATGCGACCGCTGCATCCGCTCCTTTTGGAGTAAAGATAAATTTGAAACTCACTATGAATGGTGCAAGCGAGGTAAATTACAAATGGAACGCATGCCCAAAGATAAAATATTTTCACATAGGGATAATGGTGACGAATTAAGTCCCCTGCGTGTCATTTACGCAGACATAGAATGCTACATTGATGATATCATCCACAAGCCAGCAGCCATATCCTGCTATGAAGTATGGCATGACCACTTTAGGAATAGACAAAACAAAATGCATACTTGGCAAGGTGAAGATTGCATTTCAAAATTTCTAGAATTTCTCGATAAAGCTGCTAAATTTCAACAATCATATGATTCCCAATTGCAACGTAAGTCACTACATATGTCAGATGAAGACAAACAAAAATTTGAAAGTTGCACATCCTGTCCTAAATGTCATAAAACGTTTGATGACGATAAAATTAAGAAAGTGCGTGATCATGATCACATCACTGGTAAATTTAGAAACGCACTCTGCTCCAAATGTAACTTTTCACTTAGGTTGAGACGTCGTACACTACCCGTCATTTTTCATAACTTTAAGGGGCTATGACAGTCATATGCTCATAAAAGGAGGGTTGAGCCAGATGAAATCGTGGCAGTTTAATGTAATAGCACAAACGAGAGAAAAATTCATGGCAATGACAGCAAAAGTACCAGTAGATAAAACTAAAGAAAATAAGACAGTCTTCTTCGAAATAAAATTTTTAGATTCATTCCAATTCATGTCAGCGTCACTAGCTTCTCTCGTTCGTAATCTGAAGTTTCTTCCCATAGTCAAACTTTGAAGAAACACTATCCAAACTTAACGGATGAAATAATCACTCGCAAAGGAGTCTTTCCTTATGCGTATTTTAGCTCAATGTCTAAACTAAATGAAACAACCCTTCCTTCCATTGACAAATTCCAAAACGATTTGACGGGTGAAGATTGTCCAGTAGAGGACTATGAACATGCTCAAGAGGCATGGTTAAAATTTGAATGTAAAACGTTTGGCGATTATATGATCGCTTACTTAGAATTAGATGTCATTTTGCTGGCTGATGTCTTTCAGGAATTTCGACGAGTGGCATTAGAAGAAGACAAATTAGATCCTGTCTACTTTGTCAGTCTACCAGCCATGTCCTTTAAATCAGCCTTTAAAATGACTGGTGAGACCATTCATCTCTTACAAGACCCGGAGATGTATAATATATTTGAGCGCGGAATACGCGGTGGTCTCACATTTGTAAATAAACATCATATAAAATCTGAAACAGTAGGTGATGATCATATCCACCTAAAGTACTATGACCAAAATAATTTATATGGCAGTTCACTGTCTAAACCACTACCTCATTCCGAGTTTAGTTGGTTAAATCAAGATGAGCTTGAGTATTACTCCAACCCTTCAAACATACTGAAGATTCCAGACGAAGGTGATTGGGGATATTATTTTGAAGTGGATTTGATTTATCCAAATAGCATTAAAAATAAAACTGCTGATTTCCCACTCGCACCTGAATCTGGTGAAGTGACTGAAGATATGTTTTCACCATTCATGTCACAATTTCATAATAACTTAACAGAGTGTGGACAGCCAAGGTACAAACCATGCCGCAAACTTTTACTCACCCAATATGATAAGAAAAATTATCTCGTACACTTCTGCATACTAAAATTCTATTTAGAAATGGGCATGCTTCTAAAGTCAGTTCACCGCATTATCAAATTTAGACAGAAAGCCTTCCTCAAACCCTACATAGATAGTAACAGTCAAAAACGTGCACTAGCCCAAAATAATTTTGAAAAGGATTTTTATAAATATAAGAATAACAGTCTTTTCGGAAAGACCATGGAGGATGTTAGAAAACGTATGAACTACAAACTAGTCGTTGATGAACAAAAATATCACAAATTGACCTCATCACCTCTTTTCATTGATAGAGACATCATCGATGAGGATCTTGTAGGTGTTAAAATGATAAAATCAGAAGTTGAGTTGTGCAAACCCATCTATATTGGGCAAGCCGTTTTAGATTATTCCAAGCTTGAAATGTATCAACTCTTCTACAAAATATTAAAACCATTGCCCTCTCGTAAAAGAGGTTCGCTTGCTGGGTGGTGATACAGATAGTTTCTTTTTAGGAATTACCACTCAAAAAGATTTAAATTTTAATGAAGTAGGCAAGTCATTAGAAAAATATTTCGACACATCTAACTACAATCCCACTCATCCACTCTATTCCATACAGAATAAAGCCAAACTTGGTTGTTTTAAGGATGAAACAGCAGGAAAGGAAATAGATGAAATGATTCTCTCGGTCCTAAAATGTATTCCATGAAATTAAAAGAATGTGCAGATAGTATTAAGCGTGCTAAAGGTATATCAAAATCCATTGTTCATAAAATGAAACATCGCTCCTATAAGAAGGCCTATAAAAATAAAAATATAACGTTTGTCAATATGACAATCTTAAAATCTCAAGTTCATACTGTGAAAACGTACACGTTCAAGAAACGAGCACTTTCAGCATGGGAGGATAAGAGGTGTTGGATAGGACATAACACATCTCTTCCACATGGACATCCTGACACAAACATACCACCACCCAAAGAATAAAACTCACGCTACCACATTCAGGAGATGTATTGACATAATCAACTTTAACTCAGTATTTTGATGTTGCTTTGTGTAGATATACATGGTTGTTTTATGTATCGCATGAGATCGTTTCTTCCTTGTGAATATATGCCTACAGTCAGCCCATTCCCCCTATATCTGTGAAAAGACTTTTTCAAATACATATTTTTATTTAAATAAAAATATCACAATGACTTCACTTTGTTTTCCGAAACCACTAAAGTTACGAGGGATTTAGTATCTTTCACATGGATGCACTCTTGTAAACCATTGGTAATTTTGATAGCAATAGAGGGTATAGTTTGTTTGACGACGGGATGATAGAAAATAGATTCAAAACATCTTCTCGGACTATTCCATATGAAGCGTCTTTATCATGAATGAAATCACGTAAAATGTATTCTTTTTTCTCGCCAACAGAAATAGGTAGAATCAAATCACTTTGAATGTAAAGGTGCTGTTCATGTTTATCAAGTGTCATTGGTGTTTCTATACCAATCGTATGCGCAGCATTAAACACTGTTCTGTAGCATTGAAAAACCAAAGAGTTTTTTCAAATTTTTACTCAATTGACATTGAATGTCATCACCCAGTTTCAGAACAACGCGTTGATTTTCAATTGAAAACGAAATGTGGTGTGTCTTTACATCATATTTACTTTTCATCACATGCTTCAACTTCTGTTGTATATAAGGATTTACTACATGAATGAAGCTTTCAACTGTATGATATAGACGCGGCATTATATTGATAGCAACTTTAGATTCTTCATAAGACTGGTATTTTCTTGATGCGATTTCGCCATAGATGTCCACCCACCATTCATTCATTAACTGAATCAGCTTTAGTGTGATATTCATGAGAAGCATACACCACACGGCTTTCCAATAATAGGTGGTATAATGTCTTACAAAATGACGCAAAGGTTGGAGAGAAATAAACTGTAAGTTTGTCATTATATTTCTGAATAAAGCCAACTTATTTTTGTTCGCCATAATTTTCTCTCCATACTTCTTACCCACAGTCTCATTCCATCGTTTTACTAACTCAATAAGTGATAAAGGTTGAACACCACGCTTTTTCAAAATGATTCGTTCTTCGCATTCTACAACATCTTCATCAAATATTTTAAATCTATAATGAAATTTGTTGATTCGATTTGAATAAACTTTTTTAACATTTGCAGTAGCAATTGACGTTAGATGTAGTCCATGACAAAACCAAGATGTGGATAGAATTCATTATCCAAACCTCAGCGTTAAGACCTTTAGTAAAAGAATGAAAGCGGGAGGAACTGTCTCCCCACTCTGCCAATGATAGATAGTAAATTCATAAGCTTTTCTGATTTTTATTCGTTCATGATGGAAGTATTACCACTGTTGAATGCTCTTACTAATTTTCTCATTCCCAAATGGTTTCATAAGGAATCTGATTTTATCTGAATCCATTCATAGTTCCATTTCCATCTGATGTTAAATTGTATGGGAATTCTGAAATGCATTATTCATCGTTATTCCATCATGGGTGCGAGGGAGTCAATTATCATTTCTTCCAAATCATTCACATTCTGAATATTGCATATCATAGCAAATACTAGAAACGCAACCTCCCATTCACCTTCTAAATGCAGTGGCTCGAATTTAATTCTACTCGATAGTCTGATGGTTTATTTTTGGGAAATTTATTCATAGAAGCATTACTGGGCAGAGTAGATTAGAAAGAGTCACTTATTTTCACGTTTAATTTGTTCCTAACTTTTTTTTTTGGTTTTTTTTTTTTTTATTTTTTTTTTTTTTTTTCTTTTTTTTTTTTTTTTTTTTTCTTTTTTTTTTTTCATATTTTAATGTTTAAATTTTTTTTTTTTTTTTTTTTTTATCGGTTTATATTTGTTTTATTCTTCTTAGTTTTTATATTTCGTTTTCTGTTTCTACTTACTTTTTTAGTTACTTTTTTTTTACTTTTTTTTTACTTTTTTTACGTTTTTTTTTTTTTTTTTTTTTTTTACACTATTTTTTTTTACTTTTTTTTTTTTTTTTTTTTTTTTTTTGTTTTACTTTTTATTTTTTTATTTTTTTTTTTTTTTTCTTTTATTTTCTTATTTTTTTTTTTTTTTACTTTTTTTATTATTTTTTTGTAACTTTTTCATTTTTTTATTTTTTTTTTTTAATTATTTTATTATTTTTTTATTTTTTTTCTTTTTTTTTATTTTTTTTTTTTTTTTTTTTTTTTCTTTTTTTTTTTCTTTTTACTTTTTTATTTTTTTTTTTTTTTTTTTTTATTTTTTTCTTTTTATTATTTTTTTTTTTTAATCTTTTTTTGTTTTTTTTTTTATTTTTTTTTCTTTTCTTTTTTTTTTTAGTTATTTTTTTTATTTCTTTTTCTTTTTTTTTTTATTTTTTTATTTCATTATTTAATTTTTTTTTTTATTATTTTTTTCTTTTTTTTATTTTCTTTTTTAGTGGGGGGTCTTTTTTTTTTTTTTACTTATTTTTTCTTTTTTTTTATTTTTTATTTTTTATTTTTTTTTTTTTTCTTAAGGCTTTTTTTAACTTTTTTTTTTTTTTATTTTTTTTTTATTTTTTTCATAGTTTTATTTTTTTTTTTTACTTTTTTTATTTTTTTTTGTTTATTTTAATTTTTATTTTTTTTGCAAACTTGTTCACTCTTTCTTCACTATATTCTCTACTTTGTCCTACACTTTTTTTATTTTCCCTGATTTTTTGTTTTGACACTTTTATTTTTCGTAAACTTTTTTTAGACTGATACTGACTCGCACTTTATATTTGCTTACCACTTTTTCGACTTACTTTTTTTTTTTACTTTTTAACTTTTTTTTTTTTATGATTTTTTTTTTTATTTTAATGAGACTACTTTTTACTTTTGTCAAACTTTTGAAACTTTACTTTAACTTTTGCCATTCATCAACGATTTCATATTTTTACTTTACCTAACTTTGACTTACTTCCAACCTTTATTTTTTTTTTTTTAGTTATTTCTTTTTTTTTAAATTTTTAATCTACTTTTGATATTTTTTTTTTTTAACACTTTTTTCTACCTTTTTTTTACTACACACTAAATTTTCCTACAACTTCCTTTTATTTTTTTTCTTTTATTTTTTTAAACTTTTTTTTTTATTTTTTATATTTTATTTTTTTTTTATTTTTTACTTATTTTTTTGTTTTTAACGTTTTTAATTTTTAATTTTTTTTTTTTTATTTTTTACTAATAAATTTACTACTACTTTTTACAACTTATATAACATTTTACTTAATTCTTTTTGATTTTTTTTTACTAGCTACTGTTAACCACTATTTTTTCAACGAACTACTTTTTTTGATTTTTATTTTGTTTTTACTAGTTTTTTTTTTATTTACTTTTTTTTTTTTATTTTTTGCACTTTTACTTACCTTTTTCCCCACTTTGGTTTTCAACTTTTTTTCTTACTTTGTTTAACACTACTTTTTGTTTACGTTTTTTTATTATTTTATTTTTTTGTTTTTTTTGGAACTTTTTTTTTTTTTTTTAGTTGTTAGTTTCACGGTTTTTTTTTTTTTTTTTACGATTTTTTGTATTTTTTTTTTTTTGTTTGTCTACTTTTTTACATTTACTTATTTTTATTTTCTTTTACTATTTTTTTTTTTGTTTATTTTTTTGTGTTATTTGTTGGTTTTTTATTTTTCATTTGTTCGTTTTTGTTTATTTTTATTTGATTATTTTATTTTTTCTGCTTATATTAATTCCGACAACTTGGAAAAAAATATTAGCATACTTTTTGCATTAACTCTTCATTCGGAAATGGAGTGTGATACTTGTCACAGCATCTTATGAAAGGAATCAACGCACCAGCATCGTCATAAATGGCAATATCAATTTGTGGGATGTAGTTTGATTTTCAGCTTTGTATAATGCACTTTCTGAAAGTATGCTCAGATAAAATACTGCAGCTTTTTGGCTGGTATGGTATCATTGCTAGCAATGGAGCTTCAACATCTCCCACACGTACATCTTCACCAATATTGGAATATATCTGAAAATAGTTAATACGACGCGATAGCGACATGTCTGCGCTAGCTTTGGTTACAGTACCACTTTTAAAGATATTTTGATCAAAACCCAAAATGTCCATTAGAGTTTTATCCATAATTAGTTCAATACCTTTTCCACTTATAGTGAGAGACAAAGTACCTTCTTTTTCAGAAAATGAAATATGTTGCTCCATTAATCACTTCATTTAAATAATCTACAACCAATTTAACCGAAGTAATAATGCGAGGCATCAACACTCTTGTTTCATGTAAGATACCACCTAAAGGCTCTACACACTTTCTGTATAAAGATACGGTCCATTCTGTATCAAATTGATTTGACCTTTCACATGGTAAATGTTGCATATCAGATTTTCCATGAACAGCTGCAGAACGATGTCGTAAGAACTGATGAAAATCTTTTGAACAAACTAATACTAGATCATCATCATTTAATTTACTTATTGCAATATGATTAGATGATTTGATATAAGTCAATGTTGCCACTTGTTTACCATCAACTCGAAGGAGAATAATTAAATTTCTTCAATAATGTTTCAGGAGTCATGTTTGTCTTTCTTGGCTTAATCACAATCTTCTTCACCAACGTCTTCTCATTTCTTGGAATAAGATCTACATAATAAGCTTCCTCTCGATATATTAACTGTTTATGACCACTTATGTGGTAATTAACGTTAAAATTATCATAATTAACGTTAAAATTATCATAGCTTGTTAAGGCGCTAGCGAGGTAACCTAAATCATTTCTTAAACTTGGACTTAAACCAACAATCCAATCTTTCTCAACTACATGATGTACATAATTATAATCATCATTGTGCGGAGTAAATTGGACAATATGTTTACACGCTTTATTCAAGAAATCATATATAAACTTTTTACATGATAAGAGATCTTTCTTTGGCCACTGTGGAATGTATACTCGGCACCCCTTTTCACATTGATAAGCAGCTGTACGCCTCATATTAATAGTCATCACCTCATGATCAAAAGTATAGACACAGTTGCTATAAACAAGTTGAGTGACACCCACTTCCCAATTTCCATTTAGCTGTTGTGCATGATCAATGGGAGTAGAAAAGAGTGCGGCTCGATTACTAGTAAATCTCTTTGTAGCCGCATTGCTAAGCAAAATATGATAAAACGACATTTTTATATTGCTGATCTGCAACTTTGCATAACATCATGAAGACTTGGATTTTGGACTCTCTACAATATATCAGAGTTGATCGTGATGGAAACGTACATTTCAAAAATTCTCATGGTCATACATCAAGAGGAATTACATTAACATGGCGACAATTTGTCAACCTCAATGATATCATGAGGGATTTGGAATATTTTGAAACATTAAGATTCATCTCCTTGGGTGATCAAGTTTGGCTTCAACATTACAGAAATGAAATTCAAATCTACCATTCTCATTCCGCAAACTGTTTCTCATTTCGCAAATACAATTGGGAGAAGTATAGAAGATACATACATCGCTCCATCATGACATTTATTCGTCGTGAGTTCATCGCCCTACTATGCAAATCTTAATCAGACATGACTACCACACATCATGAGTTGGAAATTAGATTCCCTACAACGTATTGAAACGGATCATGATCGAAACGTCTATTTCAAAGATTCAACTGGAAATGTGAGAAGAGAGTTTGCTTTATCTTATCGTCATTTTCAATCTCTACATCATATCATGAAGGACTTGAAATACTTCTATATGAAAAGACATTCACGTATTGGAAATCGCATCTGGCTGCGCGTCAACAATCGGCGAATTCAACTCTATCATTCCCAACTTCATACTAACTTCACATTTCATCAAGGTAGTTGGGAAAAGTATAAAAGGAAGGTACATCGCTCAATTTACTCATTCTTTCATCATGAAGCGCCATCGCTACACCATCGTCAACATTCTCCGTCGCTTCAGACTCTACACCAAAATCGATCTCACAACATTACACCAACAGCGTCCAACAGCAATTATATACCCGACCGTCCCAAATGTTATTGGTGAAGTTGAACAATTCACGTATCGTCACTCTTCCCAAATGGGACTGTACAATCTCGCGGCCCTTTCTCATTCATCGGCGCAGTCAACATTTGCCGCCCTCTTTTTTTAGGAGCCTTACAAAGACTACTACGTCGATATGGAAAGGAGAGTTGTGATGTCGAATCTGAACTGTGGACAATATGTGATCTCTACTCAATGAGTGACAGTCTATCATTTTTGAAGATTCGACCAGCATTACAGTTTGTTTAGTGAACCCGAACTTTTTCCTGCAGCTCTCATTAGTTGTTGGTTACCTGTGCATGTGGCAATCTTTCATAATAGTAAAGTGATCATTACTGGACTAAAATCTCATGTACAAGCAAATATGATCCTAGACTCATTGAGTATGTACGTACCCAGCGGATTGTAAAATAAAAAACAATTTTTCCAACATGATGTTTTTATTTCAAATCATGATAGAACTTACAAATCATTTTTTCATTAGAGGATGGATTACATGAAAAGTTTTGAAACATAGATGCAAATCGAGATACATGTAAACGTCTTAAGATGAAGACAGTACAAAAGCACCACACGTTGATGAAAGTGGATGTTGTAGTATGCGTTCATTTCGCTGATATTGACGCGTATGTTTTCTCAACCACTGCTGTGTTGGTATATTTGGAGGTTGAGCAAGAGATCAAATAGTTCACACACGTCGGTCTTCTTCCAATATAAACGCTTTCCAAAGCTCTCACCGCCTAAATTCGTGAATGAGTTTTAGCACCATAAAGAGGATAGTTGATTTACTGCAGGTGTAAGTTTTCGAGTGAATAGACATTTCGAAAGCTTTCAAACGTCGCTATCGTCTGCATTACGCTGCCTTTATTCTAATATCGTCACAGTCAACCAACTCCATTTACGATTATACTGAAGACTCCCGTCACGATTACTTGTAATTTCAATATTTGAATCGAAGACTGCATAAATTAATACATTGACGTCCTCAGGTAGTGTTCTTTTGAACGTCAAATCCAAACCCCGAATAAGATGAGGCACGTTCGCTTGACGATAAGGTGCACTAATAATCGCTGTCAGCAGTCAAATCAAAGCATAAAATATAATAGCCACTCTTAAACTCTTTCATATTCATCCCGATTGGTGTCCATCCGTTATTGTAAATAGCAAAGACATCCATAAAATCATACATAACTATGCATAAATTTCATCCGGAAGCAAACTCATGGTTTGTAGGGTGGACCAGGATGAACTCACCACCATTTACACGTAAATAGCAATTTTCACTAATTGATTATGTGTTTAAAATTGAACAGGAGTACACACTTATACTTACCATTAAAATGCATCATTTTCAACATTGCCACCATGAACTTCGGCGTGCTTCCGGATGGAAAAGAGGCCAGCTTTCAGTAACTCTTTTGAACTTTCGGAATTGGTAAAGGTGAGAAAATCGTTGTATGCTGAACGGGTAAATGGCATTTTGTTGGTTAAGGCCTTCAGCAGGCCCTCTATGACACTTGGATTCGTACTACTCGACGAATGTAAAGTGCAATATCTTCACACATGAATTCTAAATTGTCAACTTTATACAAATTGCATTCAGCGGCAAATTCCATGGCTTATTCAAGTCAGCTTGAGTCGCATGCTGGTATTGACATGAGTGTCACTCTAGAATTAGAAAGAACTTTTGACTGGTCAACTAAAGAAAGTCTAAATTCAGCGGGGACCATAATGCGAACCATAACCTCTGTAATCTTATCTTTAAATCATAGGCAGATCGCTTTACAAAGCCACCTGTTTGTTTCAAAACATCAAATTTACGTCCCCGTTGCTTCAATCTTCTGTACCATCCCATGGCTTTTCCAATAATGACTTTTTTTGTGTCTGCTGGATGAAAACTCGTGATACATGATTGAAATATGATTATAGGGATCCATCCTGCATTTGACCACCTTCCACCTGCAAGCTACACTGTCCAAGCTTAGAGAAAACATCACGAAGTAATGTAGTCAATGGTAAAAGTTGTTTCAGTGTGTGGTCCAACTTTATGTGCAATCGTCAATAGCATTGCCATCTGCTTGCTGATACACTAAACCGTCAATTCACAAGTCAATCGGCTTATAACTCAAATCTATGTAGTTCATCACTAAACCACCCTTGAGGAATATTCAAATATCCAATGGGGCCAGCATCAAACACTCCGCTGTCACGAGGATGATAATCTACAATACCAATTGAACTAAGAATATCTGTCTGTATACGAGGCTTGTTGATCGAACAGAACAAAAACCGGAAGTTTTTAACAACGACTCCACCCACAGATACTCCTAAGTTATAGCCACGTCGTCGTTACTAAAATGGCGCCTGTATGCCATGCATTACGAGCCACATCTGCTACGTTATGCGAGAATGCCTTTTGACTAGAAGAATCGCACCTTACCTAGCTCCGCCGAAAGTGTTTCCCTCCTTTCCTTTATCTCCAATATCGAATTATTGGTGATTTTTCTATTCCTTAGTAACACCAGCCATTCTGCTTCAATGTTTTTAGAAACCGCGTTCCTTCCCACGATTTCAACAAAACTGCTCTTAAAACTTCTACCTCTGGAAAGATCACTAGCAACATCACCAGCAAAGCCAACGGCATACTTAAAACATTTCGTTTTAAAGATCTACCGACATTGGATATGAGGAGGTGCTACAACAGATTTCAGTGCACCAAGTAATGCTACCTACTCTTGACCACGTTGGCATGCGAGCACCGATGTTAAATTTGTCCTCCGCCACTTACAATAGGAGGTGTCGTGAATAAAATGAGGCAGTTGGATTCATAGCTCAAACCCTAAACATTGTTAGTTACAACTTTGCATGAATCACTGTCGATCACTTAGATGAAAGATGTCGGCACGACGCATCCAAGAGTTCATACTTGAAGGATAACCAGACCATTTAACAAGACACCATTCTTCACCTTGCCGTTTTTTTACATCGAATGTTTTTCTCTACCAAATATGTTTCACTTTCAGTGACTACCTCAATCTCATCGCGGTAAAAGCTACCCTCAATTTCTTCATTATCGTAATCTTTCAACTTTTAGGTGGTCGGAGAGTATTTTTGATTAATAATTGATACTGTAAATTTTTTTACCTCCTCTGTCCAATTCGGAAGGTACCCTTTTAGCAAAAACACTTTTCACTTTTGAGATACGAACTTTATAATTTCGCCAATTTTCACATCACTTTTCACATGAGTGCGTTTACGTTGGAATGATTCGCGCACTTTATCTGCATTTACATCTACTGGTCTGAGTCCAATAGAACGATGGATAGAGTGATTGTAGGCATGGAGTGTATCTTGTAGAACCTTTGTCCAATTTTGTGTCAAGTTGGCAGTAAAATGTCGCCACAGCAAAATTAAGCGATTTTTTTAAATGTGCGATTAAAACGTTTTCAACAAAATCGGAGTGCAGCTTTATAAGCGCTCTTTACACTAAACACCCTCAATGTCAATGCCCTCTCAAATAATCTTGTCCACAACTGCTGATTTTCAAACTCTTTTCCTTGATCACTCTGAATTCTTTTTGGAATGCTACCTTCTCGAAAAATTGTTTGGAATGCTTTTGCTACTCCTTTCCCTTCTTTAGTTTTTAAAGGTTGAGCCCACGCATAACGCGAGAAAATATCAATGACGGTTAAAATAAAATTATTAACCGAGTTATGTTTTGAAATATGGACAATTCGGGCAACAAAACTGTTGGCACACAAATCTGCTTGCCACTGTTCAATGGTCGATGTCATGAACAATATAATGGCGGGTGCGGTACTTCTTTTTCGCTTGTTTGTGGAGTGTATAGGTAGCCTGACCCTTTAACCATCGTTACACTTGTGATTGTGGAAGACCACTCGCTTTTGATAATTTCTTGATAGATGCAAATCCTGCCGGATAGTTTTACATCATAATAGATTGACTTCAAAAACGTTCAGTCGATGACTAGGCTGACCCTCTTTTGTCCTTTGTCCTCCTTCTCTCATCTTTTTGTTTTTCTTGCCTTTCTACATTTACAACAACTGCAGCATTTAGCTTTAAGCGGTTTTTTTGCGATCGTGTTCACAATGCTTTATAGGGGGTTTCATTGATGAGAGCAAGGCGCAGCAAGTGCAAAAGTAAACAACGACATTCACCACGTGGTCGGCATCATTAAAACATACATGGCAAAGCAAACACCAATCTGTCTTTCATATTAATAGTCTGAGACACATGTATTTCCTAGGAGGAGCAGGTTTTGAAGAAATAAAACGTTTTTTCCTATTTACGCAGATTTTAAGGTTGGCGATGTAAGGATCTACGTCGAGTTCTCTTTCCCTCTTGTGTTGCGAAGTATAGTGTGGGAGGGGATGTAGCAGGTGACTGTGCCTTAAACCAATTGTTGGCAATTTTCATCGTGTCTGAAGCATTGGAGTACGGTAAGCCACTTGTTGAATCAAGTTCGATTTCAATGTCTCATTATTTAATGGTAGCAAATATATGGCACATTACTGCTTTTTCTTTTACAATAGTTTATAGAAAGTATGTATGCTCCCCCTTCCCAGGGTGGAGACGATAGCCCTGACTGGCGCTTATCCCCTCACGTGTCGGAGCATACTGAATCACGTCTTCATAACGTGAAAGCATCAATCGACTAATTTATTTCAACTGGTATATGATTTCTCCTCATAGACATTATAACATTGAGGATGGGGCCTCAATACTGTAGGAAAAGGAGATATGGGCATGTGCGCGAGATGCTAAAGCGTGAAAGCAGTCGATACAGAGTCAACGCATCTTATTCTTCAAGGTTGTTTTACAATTGCTCAACAGTTTCCGATTGTAATAATACAGCACGATGTGGATCTTTGATGTGAACATTTTGCTGATAATCTATTTCTTTCCTATACATGTGATTTGCAAGAGGTTGCTTTACTTGCTGCATGGCAGTCAATTGTACATAGTTCGATTGCTTGATGAGGGAATAACCAATCTATGCGAGAAGTAATGACCTCATGAGGATATTTGTAGATAATCATGGGGAGTTTTCAAAATATCACCTTCGAAATCTAAATACTTTTTCATCTTTACCGGACACTTACTTGTCGTTAAAGGTCAATAGAAATCAGTAACCGTAAGGTTTTTCCAGTAATGCTGCTGTGAAAAGATTATCAATTAAGGCTTTTGATCCTCTGGGTGCAACGTGTCGCGCTTAGGAAATTGTCAAATTGACTATTACCTCGCGGATTCTAGGAAAATTAGCATAATAGTGTGTAATATCAGGTGTTCGTGTAACGAGCTTTCTTTTCCATCAGCGAAAGACAAATTTTAGTGGTAATATAGATGATAAAGCACCTTTTTAATGGTGTGAACAGCGCAGCGTGAAACCATATCTGTAACAACATTCATTTTGAATTCGTTACTTTCTTTTAATAAAACCATCCAATAACCAACAACAACATTAGACTGAAGTTTCTATCTCCACTGGAATAAATTGCCGCTTCATGTGTCGTAATAAAGTATGGCGTGCGACTTTGCAATTCCATGCCCACGAGTCGACGTATTGAAGCAATACCCTAACCCACCACATCACTCGTAATTGATAGGTTCCATTAAACGAACACCCTTCTTTTATACCATGATAAATTCAGGCGTGACAACAGTTTTAAATAACAGCCTGCAATGTAGATGGACCTGATAACAGGTCAGAGGGAACATATTATCACATTGAAGTCTGAAATTTCCATTTTAAATTACTTTAGGAGACTCAAACATTTGCATAATTAAGCTTAGAGCCAAAGATATTTCCAATTAGGTTGCCCACGGCAGGAGACTATCATTGGAAGTATTGCTGAAAGGAAACCGCCCCCTTGTGTGTTAGAGTTTTCTCTATCTTTGAGGGGACTTTAGGATTGGAGATGAAACGCAATTTCGTAGCCATATCGCTTAAGTAACTCTTCGTTGTTTATTGGCGC
>CAJQUW010008135.1:0-67914 GCA_907163375.1 Prostheceraeus crozeri
CCATGTTCCAATCACAGAATTAGATTTGTTTAATCGCATAACTTTGCTTGAAGTGCAAACTGATTCAAACAAATGGCAAATGCAGGAACTCAATAAATGGTCAAAAAAAAGAAATTTTTAATACCTTCCAGAGATAGGAAAAATAGTCGTGCGTCACTTGCGGATTACTCTGAATTGCTTCAAAATGCTCCGATCGCCACGACTCCTTCAGATTCGAAGAGTTCAGATCATTGCTCAAAACTTTTCTCGATAATGTTGGGCCCTCCGATCATTTTGAAAAAAGTAAGCAGGCGCATGAAAAAACGTTCACAAACTTCTCTGTAACAATTGACATCGTCTGCGTTTCTTTGCTGTGCGATCCGGTTGATGTCACTGAAACTTTGCACAATTTGGCGTGTTTAATGTTGAACTGGCTGCTCATTGTTCGATTTCTATGGTATTTAGTCAACAGATTGTGCCATTCCATTAAAGTTACATGTTCCAATGCCTCCCTTCTAGTCAAACTGAAGAAGAGACGACCTGTCTAATTCTGTGGTTCCAATCACAGAATTAGATTGTTTTATCATATCACTTTGCTGCAAGTGCAAACTGATTCAAACAGATGGCACATGCAGGAACTTATTAAGTGGGCAAAAAAAAGAAATTTTTAATACCTTCCAGAGATAGGAAAAATAGTCGTGCGTCGCTTGCGGATCACTCTGAATTCCTTCAAAATGCTCCGATCGCCACGACTCCTTCAGATTCGAAGAGTTCAGATCATTGCGCAATAGTCTTCTCGATAATGCTGGGCCTTCTGATCATTTTGAAAAAAGTTAGCAGGCGCATAAAAAAATGTTCATAAACTTCTCTGTAGAAATTGACATCGTCTGTGTCTCTTTGCTGTGGGATCCGGTTGATGTCACTGAAAGTTTGCACAATTTGGCGTGTTTAATGTTGAACTGGTTGCTCATTGTTCGATTGCTATGGTATTATGTCACCATATTTTGCCATTTCATTAACACAACATGTTCCAATCACAGAATTAGATTGTTTAATCGCATAACTTTGCTAGAAGTGCAAACTGATTCAAACAAATGGCAAATGCAGGAACTCAATAAATGGTCAAAAAAAAGAAATTTTTAATACCTTCCAGAGATAGGAAAAATAGTCGTGCGTCAGTTGCGGATTACTCTGAATTGCTTCAAAATGCTCCGATCGCCACGACTCCTTCAGATTCGAAGACTTCAGATCATTGCGCAAAAGTCTTCTCGATAATGATGGGCCCTCCGATCACCTTTAAAAATCTAGAAGGCGCATGAAGAAACGTTCACAAACTTCTCTGTAGAACTTGACATCGTCTGTGTCTCTTTGCTGTGCGATTCGGTGATGTCACTGAAACTTTGCACAATTTGGCGTGTTTAATGTTGAACTGGCTGCTCATTGTTCGATTTCTATGGTATTTAGTCAAGAGATTGTGCCATTCCATTAAAGTTACATGTTCCAATGCCTCCCTTCTAGTCAAACTGAAGAAGAAACGACCTGTCTAATTCTGTGGTTCCAATCACAGAATTAGATTGTATAATCGTATCACTTTGCTGCAAGTGCAAACTGATTCAAACAGATGGCACATGCAGGAACTTAAAAAGTTGGCAAAGAAAAGAAATTTTTAATACCTTTCATAGATAGGAAAAGTAGTCGTGCGTCGCTTGCGGATCACTCTGAATTGCTTCAAAATGCTCCGATCGCCACGACTCCTTCAGATTCGAAGAGTTCAGATCATTGCTCAAAACTTTTCTTGATAATGTTGGGCCCTCCGATCATTTTTAAAAAAGTTAGCAGGCGCATAAAAAACGTTCACAAACTTCTCTGTAGAAATTGACATCGTCTCCGTCTCTTTGCTTTGCGATCCGGTTGATGTCACTGAAACTTTGCACGATTTGGCGTGTTTAATGTTGAACTGGCTGCTCATTGTTCGATTTCTGTGGTATTATGTCACCATATTTTGCCATTTCATTAACACAACATGTTCCAATCTCAGAATTAGATTGTTTAATCGTATCACTTTGCTGGAAGTGCAAACTGATTCAAACAGATGGCACATGCAGGAACTCAATAAATGGTCAAAAAAAGAAAATTTTAATACCTTGCAGAGATAGAAAAAATAGTCGTGCGTCACTTGCGGATCACTCTGAATTGCTTCAAAATGCTCCAATCGCCACGACTCCTTCAGATTCGAAGACTTCAGATCATTGCGCAAAAGTCTTCTCCATAATGTTGCGCCCTCCGATCATCTTTAAAAAAGTTAGCAGGCGCTTGAAAAAACGTTCACAAACTTCTCTGTAACAATTGACATCGTCTGTGTCTCTTTGCTGTGCGATCCGGTTGATGTCACTAAAACTTTGCACGATTTGGCGTATTTAATGTTGAACTGGCTGCTCATTGTTCGATTTCTATGGTATTATGTCACCATATTTTGCCATTTCATTAAACAACATGCTCCCTTCTAGTCAACACTGTATAGAAGAGACGACCTTCTGTGGGTTCCAATCTCAGAATTAGATTGTTCAATCGCATAACTTTGCTAGAAGTGCGAACTGATTTAAACAGATGGCACATGCAGGAACTTAAAAAGTTGGCAAAGAAAAGAAATTTTTAATACCTTTCATAGATAGGAAAAATTGTCGTGCGTCGCTTGCGGATCACTCTGAATTCCTTCAAAATGCTACGATCGCCGCGACTCCCTCAGATTCGAAGAGTTCAGATCATTGCTCAAAACTTTTCTCGATAATGTTGGGCCCCCCGATCATTTTTAAAAAAGTTAGCAGGCGCATGAAAAACGTTCACAAACTTCTGTGAAGAAATTGACATCGTCTGTGTCTCTTTGCTGTGCGATCCGGTTGATGTCACTGAAAGTTTGCACAATTTGGCGTGTTTAATGTTGAACTGGCTGCTCATTGTTCGATTTCTATGGTATTATGTCACCATATTTTGCCATTTCATTAACACAACATGTTCATTGCTTCTCTTCTAGTCAAACTAAAGAAGAGACCGCCTTACCTGTCTGTGGTTCCAATCACAGAATTAGATTGTTTAATCGCATAACTTTGCTGCAAGTGCAAACTGATTCAAACAAATGGCACATGCAGGAACTCAATAAATGGTCAAAAAAAAGAAATTTTTAATACCTTCCAGAGATAGGAAAAATAGTCGTGCGTCACTTGCGGATTACTCTGAATTGCTTCAAAATGCTCCGATCGCCACGACTCCTTCAGATTCGAAGAATTCAGATCATTGCGCAAAAGTCTTCTCGATAATGATGGGCCCTCCGATCACCTTTAAAAATCTAGCAGGCGCATGAAGAAACGTTCACAAACTTCTCTGTAGAACTTGACATCGTCTGTGTCTCTTTGCTGTGCGATCCGGTTGATGTCACTGAAACTTTGCACAATTTGGCGTGTTTAATGTTGAACTGGCTGCTCATTGTTCGATTTCTATGGTATTTAGTCAAGAGATTGTGCCATTCCATTAAAGTTACATGTTCCAATGCCTCCCTTCTAGTCAAACTGAAGAAGAAACGACCTGTCTAATTCTATGGTTCCAATCACAGAATTAGATTGTTTAATCGTAACACTTTGCTAGAAATGCAAACTGATTCAAACAGATGGCACATGCAGGAACTTAAAAAGTTGGCAAAGAAAAGAAATTTTTAATACCTTTCATAGATAGGAAAAGTAGTCGTGCGTCGCTTGCGGATCACTCTGAATTGCTTCAAAATGCTCCGATCGCCACGACTCCTTCAGATTCGAAGAGTTCAGATCATTGCTCAAAACTTTTCTTGATAATGTTGGGCCCTCCGATCATTTTAAAAAAAGTAAGCAGGCGCATGAAAAAACGTTCACAAACTTCTCTGTAGAAATTGACATCGTCTGCGTCTCTTTGCTGTGCGATCCGGTTGATGTCACTGAAACTTTGCACAATTTGGCGTGTTTAATGTTGAACTGGCTGCTCATTGTTCGATTTCTATGGTATTATGTCACCATATTTTGCCATTTCATTAACACAACATGTTCCAATCTCAGAATTAGATTGTTTAATCGTATCACTTTGCTGGAAGTGCAAACTGATTCAAACAGATGGCACATGCAGGAACTCAATAAATGGTCAAAAAAAGAAAATTTTAATACCTTGCAGAGATAGAAAAAATAGTCGTGCGTCACTTGCGGATCACTCTGAATTGCTTCAAAATGCTCCAATCGCCACGACTCCTTCAGATTCGAAGAATTCAGATCATTGCGCAAAAGTCTTCTCGATAATGTTGGGCCCTCCTATCATTTTCAAAAAAGTTAGCAGGCGCATAAAAAAACGTTCACAAACTTCTCTGTAACAATTGACATCGTCTGTGTCTCTTTGCTGTGCGATCCGGTTGATGTCACTGAAACTTTGCACGATTTGGCGTATTTAATGTTGAACTGGCTGCTCATTGTTCGATTTCTATGGTATTATGTCACGATATTTTGCCATTTCATTAACACAACATGTTCCAATCTCAGAATTAGATTGTTTAATCGCATCACTTTGCTAGAAGTGCAAACTGATTCAAACAGATGGCACATGCAGGAACTTAAAAAGTTGGCAAAGAAAAGAAATTTTTAATACCTTTCATAGATAGGAAAAGTAGTCGTGCGTCGCTTGCGCATTGCTCTGAATTCCTTCAAAATGCTCCGATCGCCACGACTCCTTCAGATTCGAAGAATTCAGATCATTGCTCAAAACTTTTCTCGATAATGTTGGGCCTTCCGATCATTTTTAAAAAAGTTAGCAGGCGCATGAAAAAACGTTCACAAACTTCTGTGAAGAAATTGACATCGTCTGTGTCTCTTTGCTGTGCGATCCGGTTGATGTCACTGAAAGTTTGCACAATTTGGCGTGTTTAATGTTGAACTGGCTGCTCATTGTTCGATTGCTATGGTATTATGTCACGATATTATGCCATTTCATTAACACAACATATTCCAATCACAGAATTAGATTGTTTATTCGCATCACTTTGCTGGAAGTGCAAACTGACTCAAGCAGATGTCACATGCAGGAACTTAATAAGTGGGCAAAAAGAAATTTTTAATACCTTCCATAGATAGGAACAATTGTCGTGCGTCGCTTGCGGATCACTCTGAATTGCTTCAAAATGCTCCGATCGCCACGACTCCTTCAGATTCGAAGAATTCAGATCATTACTCAAAACTTTTCTCGATAATGTTGGGCCCTCTGATCATTTGAAAAAAGTTAGCAGGCGCATAAAAAAACGTTCACAAACTTCTCTGTAACAATTGATATCGTCTGTGTCTCTTTGCTGTGCGATCCGGTTGATGTCACTGAAACTTTGCACGATTTGGCGTATTTAATGTTGAACTGGCTGCTCATTGTTCGATTTCTATGGTATTATGTCACCATATTTTGCCATTTCATTAACACAACATGTTCCAATCTCAGAATTAGATTGTTTAATCGTATCACTTTGCTAGAAGTGCAAACTGATTCAAACAGATGGCACATGCAGGAACTCAATAAATGGTCAAAAAAATGAAATTTTTTTATATTTTGCAGAGATAGGAAAAATTGTCGTGCGTCGCTTGCGGATCACTCTGAATTGCTTCAAAATGCTCCGATCGCCACGACTCCTTCAGATTCGAAGAATTCAGATCATTGCTCAAAACTTTTCTCGATAATGTTGGGCCCTCCGATCATTTGAAAAAAGTTAGCAGGCGCATAAAAAAACGTTCACAAACTTCTCTGTAACAATTGATATCGTCTGTGTCTCTTTGCTGTGCGATCCGGTTGATGTCACTGAAACTTTGCACAACTTGGCGTATTTAATGTGGAACAGGCTGCTCATTGTTCGATTTCTATGGTATTATGTCACCATATTTTGCCATTTCATTAACACAACATGTTCCAATCACAGAATTAGATTGTTTAATCGCATAACTTTGCTAGAAGTGCAAACTGATTCAAACAAATGGCAAATGCAGGAACTCAATAAATGGTCAAAAAAAAGAAATTTTTAATACCTTCCATAGATAGGAACAATTGTCGTGCGTCGCTTGCGGATCACTCTGAATTGCTTCAAAATGCTCCGATCGCCACGACTCCTTCAGATTCGAAGAATTCAGATCATTGCTCAAAACTTTTCTCGATAATGTTAGGCCCTCCTATCATTTTGAAAAAAGTTAGCAGGCGCATAAAAAAACGTTCACAAACTTCTCTGTAACAATTGATATCGTCTGTGTCTCTTTGCTGTGCGATCCGGTTGATGTCACTGAAACTTTGCACAACTTGGCGTATTTAATGTGGAACAGGCTGCTCATTGTTCGATTTCTATGGTATTATGTCACCATATTTTACCATTTCATTAACACAACATGTTCTCTATGCACTCCTCTAGTCAAAAAAATGAAGAAGAGACCGACTGTCTAATGTGGTTCCAATCACAGAATTAGATTGTTTTATCGTATCACTTTGCTGCAAGTGCAAACTGATTCAAACAGATAGCACATGCAGGAACTTAATAAGTGGGCAAAAAAAAGAAATTTTTAATTCCTTGCAGAGATAGGAAAAATAGTCGTGCGTCGCTTGCGGATCACTCTGAATTGCTTCAAAATGCTCCGATCGCCACGACTCCTTCAGATTCGAAGAATTCAGATCATTGCTCAAAACTGTTCTCGATAATGTTGGGCCCTCCTATCATTTTGAAAAAAGTTAGCAGGCGCATAAAAAAACGTTCACAAACTTCTCTGTAACAATTGACATCGTCTGTGTCTCTTTGCTGTGCGATCCGGTTGATGTCACTGAAACTTTGCACGATTTGGCGTATTTAATGTTGAACTGGCTGCTCATTGTTCGATTTCTATGGTATTATGTCACCATATTTTGCCATTTCATTAACACAACATGTTCCAATCTCAGAATTAGATTGTTTAATCGCATCACTTTGCTGCAAGTGCAAACTGATTCAAACAGATGGCACATGCAGGAACTTAATTAGTGGGCAAAGAAAAGAAATTTTTAATACCTTCCAGAGATAAGAAAAATAGTCGTGCGTCGCTTGCGGATCACTCTGAATTGCTTCAAAATGCTCCGATCGCCACGACTCCTTCAGATTCGAAGAATTCAGATCATTGCGCAAAACTTTTCTCGATAATGTTGGGCCTTCCGATCATTTTGAAAAAAGTTAGCAGGCGCATAAAAAAACGTTCACAAACTTCTCTGTAACAATTGACATCGTCTGTGTATCTTTGCTGTGCGATCCGGTTGATGTCACTGAAACTTTGCACAATTTGGCATGTTTGATGTTGAACTGGCTGCTCATTGTTCGATTTATATGGTATTATGTCAAGAGATTTTGCCATTTCAATAACGTTACATGTTCCAATGCTTCTCTTCTAGTCAAACTGAAGAAGAGACGACCTGTCTAATTCTGTGGTTCCAGTCACAGAATTAGATTGTTTTATCGTAACACTTTGCTACAAGTGCAAACTGATTCAAATAGACGGCACATGCAGGAACTTAATGAGTGGGCAAAAAGAAATTTTTAATACCTTCCAGAGATAGGAAAAATAGTCGTGCGTCGCTTGCGGATCACTCTGAATTGCTTCAAAATGCTCCGATCGCCACGACTCCTTCAGATTCGAAGAGTTCAGATCATTGCTAAAAACTTTTCTCGATAATGATGGGCCCTCCGATCATCTTTAAAAACTTAGCAGGCGCATAAAAAACGTTCACAAACTTCTCTGTAGAAATTGACATCGTCTGCGTCTCTTTGCTGTGCGATCCGGTTGATGTCACTGAAACTTTGCACAATTTGGCGTGTTTAATGTTGAACTGGCTGCTCATTGTTCGATTTCTATGGTATTTAGTCAAGAGATTGTGCCATTCCATTAAAGTTACATGTTCCAATGCCTCCCTTCTAGTCAAACTGAAGAAGAGACGACCTGTCTAATTCTGTGGTTCCAATCACAGAATTAGATTGTATAATCGTATCACTTTGCTGCAAGTGCAAACTGATTCAAACAGATGGCACATGCAGGAACTTAATAAGTCGGCAAAAAAGAAATTTTTAATACCTTCCAGAGATAGGAAAAATAGTAGTGCGTCGCTTGTCGATTGCTCTGAATCGCTTCAAAATGCTCCGATCACCACGACTCCATCAGATTCGAAGACTTCAGATCATTGCTCAAAACTTTTCTCGATAATGTTGGGCCTTCCGATCATTTTAAAAAAGTTAGCAGGCGCTTGAAAAAACGTTCACAAACTTCTCTGTAACAATTGACATCGTCTGTGTCTCTTTGCTGTGCGATCCGGTTGATGTCACTAAAACTTTGCAAAATTTGTCGTGTTTAATGTTGAACTGGCTGCTCATTGTTCGATTTCTATGGTATTATGTCGCCATATTTTGCCATTTCATTAACACAACATGTTCCAATCTCAGAATTAGATTGTTTAATCGTATCACTTTGCTAGAAGTGCAAACTGATTCAAACAGATGGCACATGCAGGAACTTATTAAGTGGGCAACAAAAAGAAATTTTTAATACCTTCCAGAGATAGGAAAAATAGTCGTGCGTCACTTGCGGATTGCTCTGAATTCCTTCAAAATGCTCCGATCGCCACGACTCCTTCAGATTCGAAGAGTTCAGATCTATGCGCGATAGTCTTCTCGATAATGCTGGGCCTTCTGATCATTTTGAAAAAAGTTAGCAGGCGCATAAAACAACGTTCACAAACTTCTCTGTAGAAATTGACATCGTCTGTGTCTCTTTGCTGTGGGATCCGGTTGATGTCACTGAAACTTTGCACAATTTGGCGTGTTTAATGTTGAACTGGCTGCTCATTGTTCGATTTCTATGGTATTATGTCACCATATTTTGCCATTTCATTAACACAACATGTTCCAATCACAGAATTAGATTGTTTAATCGCATAACTTTGCTAGAAGTGCAAACTGATTCAAACAAATGGCAAATGCAGGAACTCAATAAATGGTCAAAAAAAAGAAATTTTTAATACCTTCCAGAGATAGGAAAAATAGTCGTGCGTCGCTTGCGGATCACTCTGAATTGCTTCAAAATGCTCCGATCGCCACGACTCCTTCAGATTCGAAGAATTCAGATCATTGCGCAATAGTCTTCTCGATAATGATGGGCCCTCCGATCATTTTTCAAAAAGTTAGCAGGCGCATAAAAAACGTTCACAAACTTCTCTGTAGAAATTGACATCATCTGTGTCTCTTTGCTGTGCGATCCGGTTGATGTCACTGAAACTTTGCACAATTTGGCGTGTTTAATGTTGAACTGGCTGCTCATTGTTCGATTTCTATGGTATTTAGTCAAGAGATTGTGCCATTCCATTAAAGTTACATGTTCCAATGCCTCCCTTCTAGTCAAACTGAAGAAGAGACGACCTGTCTAATTCTGTGGTTCCAATCACAGAATTAGATTGTTTTATCGTATCACTTTGCTGCAAGTGCAAACTGATTCAAACAGATGGCACATGCAGGAACTTATTAAGTGGGCAAAAAAAAGAAATTTTTAATACCTTCCAGAGATAGGAAAAATAGTCGTGCGTCGCTTGCGGATCACTCTGAATTCCTTCAAAATGCTCCGATCGCCACGACTCCTTCAGATTCGAAGAATTCAGATCATTGCGCGATAGTCTTCTCGATAATGCTGGGCCTTCCGATCATTTTGAAAAAAGTTAGCAGGCGCATAAAAAAACGTTCACAAACTTCTCTGTAGAAATTGACATCGTCTGTGTCTCTTTGCTGTGGGATCCGGTTGATGTCACTGAAACTTTGCACAATTTGGCGTGTTTAATGTTGAACTGGCTGCTCATTGTTCGATTGCTATGGTATTATGTCACCATATTTTGCCATTTCATTAACACAACATGTTCCAATCTCAGAATTAGATTGTTTAATCGCATCACTTTGCTACAAGTGAAACCGATTCAAACAGATGACACATGAAGGAACATGATAAGTGGGCAAAAAGAAATTTTTAATACCTTGCAGAGATAGGAAAAATAGTCGTGCGTCAATTGCGGATTACTCATAATTCGTTCAAAATGCTCCGATCGCCACGACTCCTTCAGATTCGAAGAATTCAGATCATTGCGCAAAAGTCTTCTCGATAATGTTGGACCCTCCTATCATTTTCAAAAAAGTTAGCAGGCGCATAAAAAACGTTCACAAACTTCTCTGTAACAATTGCCATCGTCTGCGTCTCTGCTGTGCGATCCGGTTGATGTCACTGAAACTTTGCACAGTTAGACGTGTTTAATGTTGAACTGTCTGCTCATTGTTCGATCTCTATGGTACTATGTCAAGAGATTGTGCCATTTCAATAACGTTACATGTTCCAATGCTTCCCTTTTAGTCAAACTGAAGAAGAGACGACCTGTCTAATTCCTGGGTTCCAATCACAGAATTAGATTGTTTAATCGTAACACTTTGCTGCAAGTGCAAACTGATTCAAACAGATGGCACATGCAGGAACTTAATAAGTCGGCAAAAAAGAAATTTTTAATACCTTCCAGAGATAGGAAAAATAGTCGTGCGTCGCTTGCGGATCACTCTGAATTGCTTCAAAATGCTCCGATCGCCACGACTCCTTCAGATTCGAAGAATTCAGATCATTGCTCAAAACTTTTCTCGATAATGTTGGGCCCTCCGATCATTTTAAAAAAAGTTAGCAGGCGCATGAAAAAACGTTCACAAACTTCTCTGTAGAAATTGACATCGTCTGTGTCTCTTTGCTGTGCGATCCGGTTGATGTCACTGAAACTTTGCACAATTTGGCGTGTTTAATGTTGAACTGGCTGCTCATTGTTCGATTTCTATGGTATTTAGACAGGAAATTGTGCCATTCCATTAAAGTTACATGTTCCAATGCCTCCCTTCTAGTCAAACTGAAGAAGAGACGACCTGTCTAATTCTGTGGTTCCAATCACAGAATTAGATTGTATAATCGTATCACTTTGCTGCAAGTGCAAACTGATTCAAACAGATGGCACATGCAGGAACTTATTAAGTGGGCAAAAAAAGAAATTTTTAATACCTTCCAGAGATAGGAAAAATAGTCGTGCGTCGCTTGCGGATTGCTCTGAATTGCTTCATAATGCTCCGATCGGCACGACTCCTTCAGATTCGAAGAATTCAGATCATTGCGCAAAAGTTTTCTCGATAATGTTGGGCCTTCCGATCATTTTAAAAAAGTTAGCAGGCGCTTGAAAAAACGTTCACAAACTTCTCTGTAACAATTGACATCGTCTGTGTCTCTTTGCTGTGCGATCCGGTTGATGTCACTAAAACTTTGCACGATTTGGCGTATTTAATGTTGAACTGGCTGCTCATTGTTCGATTTCTATGGTATTATGTCACCATATTTTGCCATTTCATTAACACAACATGTTCCAATCTCAGAATTAGATTGTTTAATCGTATCATTTTGCTACAAGTGCAAACTGATTCAAACAGATGGCACATGCAGGAACTTAATTAGTGGGCAATGAAAAGGAATTTTTAATACCTTCCAGAGATAGGAAAAATTGTCGTGCGTCGCTTGCGGATCACTCTGAATTCCTTCAAAATGCTACGATCGCCACGACTCCTTCAGATTCGAAGAATTCAGATCATTGCTCAAAACTTTTCTCGATAATGTTGGGCCCTCTGATCATTTTTAAAAAAGTTAGCAGGCGCATGAAAAAACGTTCACAAACTTCTGTGAAGAAATTGACATCGTCTGTGTCTCTTTGCTGTGCGATCCGGTTGATGTCACTGAAACTTTGCACAATTTGGCGTGTTTAATGTTGAACTGGCTGCTCATTGTTCGATTGCTATGGTATTATGTCACCATATTTTGCCATTTCATTAACACAACATGTTCCAATCTCAGAATTAGATTGTTTAATCGTATCACTTTGCTACAAGTGCAAACTGATTGAAACAGATGGCACATGCAGGAACTTATTAAGTGGGCAAAAAAAGAAATTTTTAATACCTTCCAGAGATAGGAAAAATAGTCGTGCGTCGCTTGCGGATCACTCTGAATTCCTTCAAAATGCTCCGATCGCCACGACTCCTTCAGATTCGAAGAATTCAGATCATTGCGCAATAGTCTTCTCGATAATGATGGGCCCTCCGATCATTTTTAAAAAAGTTAGCAGGCGCATAAAAAACGTTCACAAACTTCTCTGTAGAAATTGACATCATCTGTGTCTCTTTGCTGTGCGATCCGGTTGATGTCACTGAAACTTTGCACAATTTGGCGTGTTTAATGTTGAACTGGCTGCTCATTGTTCGATTTCTATGGTATTTAGTCAAGAGATTGTGCCATTCCATTAAAGTTACATGTTCCAATGCCTCCCTTCTAGTCAAACTGAAGAAGAGACGACCTGTCTAATTCTGTGGTTCCAATCACAGAATTAGATTGTATAATCGTATCACTTTGCTGCAAGTGCAAACTGATTCAAACAGATGGCACATGCAGGAACTTATTAAGTGGGCAAAAAAAAGAAATTTTTAATACCTTCCAGAGATAGGAAAAATAGTCGTGCGTCGCTTGCGGATCACTCTGAATTGCTTCAAAATGCTCCGATCGCCACGACTCCTTCAGATTCGAAGAGTTCAGATCATTGCTCAAAACTTTTCTCGATAATGTTGGGCCCTCCGATCATTTTTAAAAAAGTTAGCAGGCGCATAAAAAACGTTCACAAACTTCTCTGTAGAAATTGACATCATCTGTGTCTCTTTGCTGTGCGATCCGGTTGATGTCACTAAAACTTTGCAAAATTTGGCGTGTTTAATGTTGAACTGGCTGCTCATTGTTCGATTTCTATGGTATTATGTCGCCATATTTTGCCATTTCATTAACACAACATGTTCCAATCACAGAATTAGATTGTTTAATCGTATCACTTTGCTGGAATCGCAAACTGATTCAAACAGATGGCACATGCAGGAACTCAATAATTGGGCAAAAAAAAGAAATTTTTAATACCTTCCAGAGATAAGAAAAATAGTCGTGCGTCACTTGCGGATCACTCTGAATTCCTTCAAAATGCTCCGATCGCCACGACTCCTTCAGATTCGAAGAATTCAGATCATTGCTCAAAACTTTTCTCGATAATGTTAGGCCCTCCTATCATTTTGAAAAAAGTTAGCAGGCGCATGAAAAAACGTTCACAAACTTCTCTGTAGAAATTGACATCGTCTGTGTCTCTTTGCTGTGCGATCCGGTTGATGTCACTGAAACTTTGCACAATTTGGCGTGTTTAATGTTGAACTGGCTGCTCATTGTTCGATTTCTATGGTATTATGTCACCATATTTTGCCATTTCATTAACACAACATGTTCCAATCACAGAATTAGATTGTTTAATCGTATAACTTTGCTAGAAGTGCAAACTGATTCAAACAGATGGCACATGCAGGAACTTAATAATTGGGCAAAAAAAAAGAAATTTTTAATACCTTCCAGAGATAGGAAAAATAGTCGTGCGTCGCTTGCGGATCACTCTGAATTGCTTCAAAATGCTCCAATCGCCACGACTCCTTCAGATTCGAAGAATTCAGATCATTGCGCAAAAGTCTTCTCGATAATGATGGGCCCTCCGATCATCTTTAAAAATTTAGCAGGCGCATGAAAAAACGTTCACAAACTTCTCTGTAGAAATTGACATCGTCTGTGTCTCTTTGCTGTGCGATCCGGTTGATGTCACTGAAACTTTGCACAATTTGGCGTGTTTAATGTTGAACTGGCTGCTCATTGTTCGATTTCTATGGTATTTAGTCAAGAGATTGTGCCATTCCATTAAAGTTACATGTTCCAATGCCTCCCTTCTTGTCAAACTGAAGAAGAGACGACCTGTCTAATTCTATGGTTCCAATCTCAGAATTAGATTGTTTTATCGTATCACTTTGCTAGAAGTGCAAACTGATTCAAACAGATTGCACATGCAGGAACTTAGAAAGTGGGCAAAAAAAAGAAATTTTTAATACCTTCCAGAGATAGGAAAAGTAGTCGTGCGTCGCTTGCGGATCACTCTGAATTGCTTCAAAATGCTCCGATCGCCACGACTCCTTCAGATTCGAAGAGTTCAGATCATTGCTCAAAACTTTTCTCGATAATGTTTGGCCCCCCGATCATTTTGAAAAAAGTTAGCAGGCACATGAAAAAACGTTCACAAACTTCTCTGTAACAATTGACATCGTCTGTGTCTCTTTGCTGTGCGATCCGGTTGATGTCACTGAAACTTTGCACGATTTGGCATGTTTGATGTTGAACTGGCTGCTCATTGTTCGATTTCTATGGTATTTAGTCAGGAAATTCTGCTATTTCAATAACGTTACATGTTCCAATGCCTCCCTTCTAGTCAAACTGAAGAAGAGACGACCTGTCTAATTCTGTGGTTCCAATCACAGAATAAGATTGTTTTATCGTATCACTTTGCTGCAAGTGCAAACTGATTCAAACAGATGGCACATGCAGGAACTTAATAAGTCGGCAAAAAAGAAATTTTTAATACCTTCCAGAGATAGGAAAAATAGTAGTGCGTCGCTTGTCGATTGCTCTGAATCGCTTCAAAATGCTCCGATCGCCACGACTCCTTCAGATTCGAAGAGTTCAGATCATTGCTCAAAACTTTTCTCGATAATGTTGGGCCTTCCGATCATTTTAAAAAAGTTAGCAGGCGCTTGAAAAAACGTTCACAAACTTCTCTGTAGAAATTGACATCGTCTGTGTCTCTTTGCTGTGCGATCCGGTTGATGTCACTGAAACTTTGCACAATTTGGCGTGTTTAATGTTGAACTGGCTGCTCATTGTTCGATTTCTATGGTATTATGTCGCCATATTTTGCCATTTCATTAACACAACATGTTCCAATCTCAGAATTAGATTGTTTAATCGTATCACTTTGCTGCAAGTGCAAACTGATTCAAACAGATGGCACATGCAGGAACTCAATAATTGGGCAAAAAAAAGAAATTTTTAATACCTTCCAGAGATAAGAAAAATAGTCGTGCGTCACTTGCGGATCACTCTGAATTCCTTCAAAATGCTCCGATCGCCACGACTCCTTCAGATTCGAAGAATTCAGATCATTGCTCAAAACTTTTCTCGATAATGCTGGGCCTTCCGATCATTTTGAAAAAAGTTAGCAGGCGCATAAAAAAACGTTCACAAACTTCTCTGTAGAAATTGACATCGTCTGTGTCTCTTTGCTGTGGGATCCGGTTGATGTCACTGAAAGTTTGCACAATTTGGCGTGTTTAATGTTGAACTGGCTGCTCATTGTTCGATTGCTATGGTATTATGTCACCATATTTTGCCATTTCATTAACACAACATGTTCCAATCACAGAATTAGATTGTTTAATCGCATAACTTTGCTAGAAGTGCAAACTGATTCAAACAAATGGCAAATGCAGGAACTCAATAAATGGTCAAAAAAAAGAAATTTTTAATACCTTCCAGAGATAGGAAAAATAGTCGTGCGTCACTTGCGGATTACTCTGAATTGCTTCAAAATGCTCCGATCGCCACGACCCCTTCAGATTCGAAGACTTCAAATCATTGCGCAAAAGTCTTCTCGATAATGATGGACCCTCCGATCATCTTTAAAAACTTAGCAGGCGCATAAAAAACGTTCACAAACTTCTCTGTAGAAATTGACATCGTCTGTGTCTCTTTGCTGTGCGATCCGGTTGATGTCACTGAAACTTTGCACAATTTGGCGTGTTTAATGTTGAACTGGCTGCTCATTGTTCGATTTCTATGGTATTTAGTCAAGAGATTGTGCCATTCCATTAAAGTTACATGTTCCAATGCCTCCCTTCTAGTCAAACTGAAGAAGAGACGACCTGTCTAATTCTGTGGTTCCAATCACAGAATTAGATTGTATAATCGTATCACTTTGCTGCAAGTGCAAACTGATTCAAACAGATGGCACATGCAGGAACTTATTAAGTGGGCAAAAAAAAGAAATTTTTAATACCTTCCAGAGATAGGAAAAAATTGTCGTGCGTCGCTTGCGGATCACTCTGAATTGCTTCAAAATGCTCCGATCGCCACGACTCCTTCAGATTCGAAGAATTCAGATCATTGCTCAAAACTTTTCTCGATAATGTTAGGCCCTCCTATCATTTTGAAAAAAGTTAGCAGGCGCATAAAAAAACGTTCACAAACTTCTCTGTAACAATTGATATCGTCTGTGTCTCTTTGCTGTGCGATCCGGTTGATGTCACTGAAACTTTGCACAATTTGGCGTGTTTAATGTTGAACTGGCTGCTCATTGTTCGATTTCTATGGTATTATGTCACCATATTTTACCATTTCATTAACACAACATGTTCCAATCTCAGAATTAGATTGTTTAATCGTATCACTTTGCTAGAAGTGCAAACTGATTCAAACAGATGGCACATGCAGGAACTCAATAAATGGTCAAAAAAATGAAATTTTTTTATATTTTGCAGAGATAGGAAAAATTGTCGTGCGTCGCTTGCGGATCACTCTGAATTGCTTCAAAATGCTCCGATCGCCACGACTCCTTCAGATTCGAAGAATTCAGATCATTGCTCAAAACTTTTCTCGATAATGTTGGGCCCTCCGATCATTTTAAAAAAAGTTAGCAGGCGCATAAAAAAACGTTCACAAACTTCTCTGTAACAATTGACATCGTCTGTGTCTCTTTGCTGTGCGATCCGGTTGATGTCACTGAAACTTTGCACAACTTGGCGTATTTAATGTTGAACTGGCTGCTCATTGTTCGATTTCTATGGTATTATGTCACCATATTTTGCCATTTCATTAACACAACATGTTCCAATGGTTCCAATCTCAGAATTAGATTGTTTAATCGCATCACTTTGCTGCAAGTGCAAACTGATTCAAACAGATGGCACATGCAGGAACTTAATTAGTGGGCAAAGAAAAGAAATTTTTAATACCTTCCAGAGATAGGAAAAGTAGTCGTGCGTCGCTTGCGGATTGCTCTGAATTCCTTCAAAATGCTCCGATCGCCACGACTCCTTCAGATTCGAAGAATTCAGATCATTGCTCAAAACTTTTCTCGATAATGTTGGGCCCTCCGATCATTTTAAAAAAAGTTAGCAGGCGCATAAAAAAACGTTCACAAACTTCTCTGTAACAATTGACATCGTCTGTGTATCTTTGCTGTGCGATCCGGTTGATGTCACTGAAACTTTGCACAACTTGGCATGTTTGATGTTGAACTGGCTGCTCATTGTACGATTTCTATGGTATTATGTCAAAAGATTGTGCCATTCCATTAAAGTTACATGTTCCAATGCCTCCCTTCTAGTCAAACTGAAGAAGAGACGACCTGTCTAATTCTGTGGTTCCAATCACAGAATTAGATTGTTTTATCGTATCACTTTGCTGCAAGTGCAAACTGATTCAAACAGATGGCACATGCAGGAACTTATTAAGTGGGCAAAAAAAAGAAATTTTTAATACCTTCCAGAGATAGGAAAAATAGTCGTGCGTCGCTTGCGGATCACTCTGAATTCCTTCAAAATGCTCCGATCGCCACGACTCCTTCAGATTCGAAGAATTCAGATCATTGCTCAAAACTTTTCTCGATAATGTTGGGCCTTCCGATCATTTTAAAAAAGTTAGCAGGCGCTTGAAAAAACGTTCACAAACTTCTCTGTAACAATTGACATCGTCTGTGTGTCTCTTTGCATTGTGATCCGGTTGATGTCACTGAAACTTTGCACAATTTGGCGTGTTTAATGTTGAACTGGCTGCTCATTGTTCGATTGCTATGGTATTATGTCACCATATTTTGCCATTTCATTAACACAACATGTTCCAATCTCAGAATTAGATTGTTTTATCGTATCACTTTGCTACAAGTGCAAACTGATTCAAACAGATGGCACATGCAGGAACTTAATTAGTGGGCAAAGAAAAGAAATTTTTAATACCTTCCAGAGATAGGAAAAATAGTCGTGCGTCGCTTGCGGATTGCTCTGAATCGCTTCAAAATGCTCCGATCGCCACGACTCCTTCAGATTCGAAGAATTCAGATCATTGCTCAAAACTTTTCTCGATAATGTTGGGCCCTCCGATCATTTTAAAAAAAGTTAGCAGGCGCATAAAAAAACGTTCACAAACTTCTCTGTAACAATTGACATCGTCTGTGTCCCTTCGCTGTGTGATCCGGTTGACAACAGTCACTGAAACTTTGCACAATTTGGCGTGTTTGTTTAATGTTGAACTGTCTGCTCATTGTTCGATTTCTATGGTACTATGTCAAGAGATTGTGCCATTTCAATAACGTTACATGTTCCAATGCTTCTCTTCTAGTCAAACTGAAGAAGAGACGACCTGTCTAATTCTGTGGTTCCAGTCACAGAATTAGATTGTTTTATCGTATCACTTTGCTGCAAGTGCAAACTGATTCAAACAGATGGCACATGCAGGAACTTAATAAGTCGGCAAAAAAGAAATTTTTAATACCTTACAGAGATAGGAAAAATAGTCGTGCGTCGCTTGCGGATCACTCTGAATTGCTTCAAAATGCTCCGATCGCCACGACTCCATCGGATTCGAAGAATTCAGATCATTGCTCAAAACTTTTCTCGATAATGTTGGGACCTCCGATCATTTTAAAAAAGTCAGCAGGCGCATGAAAAAACGTTCATTAAATTCTCTGTAACAATTGACATCGTTTGTGTATCTTTGCTGTGCGATCCGGTTGATGTCACTGAAACTTTGCACAATTTGGCATGTTTGATGTTGAACTGGCTGCTCATTGTTCGATTGCTATGGTATTATGTCAAGAGATTGTGCCATTCCATAACCGTTAAATGTTCCAATGCCTCGCTTTTAGTCAAACTGAAGAAGAGACGACCTGTCTAATTCTGTGGTTCCAATCACAGAATAAGATTGTTTTATCGTATCACTTTTCTGCAAGTGCAAACTGATTCAAACAGATGGCACATGCAGGAACTTATTTAGTGGGCAAAAAGAATTTTTTAATACCTTCCAGAGATAGGAAAAATTGTCGTTCGTCGCTTGCGGATTACTCTGAATTCCTTCAAAATGCTCCGATCGCCACGACTCCTTCAGATTCGAAGACTTCAGATCTTTGCGCAAAAGTCTTCTCGATAATGTTGCGCCCTCCGATCATTTCAAAAAGTCAGCAGGCGCATAAAAAACGTTCACAAACTTCTCTGTAACAATTGATATCGTCTGTGTCTCTTTGCTGTGCGATCCGGTTGATGTCACTGAAACTTTGCACAACTTGGCGTATTTAATGTTGAACTGGCTGCTCATTGTTCGATTTCTATGGTATTATGTCACCATATTTTGCCATTTCATTAACACAACATGTTCCAATCTCAGAATTAGATTGTTTAATCGCATCACTTTGCTGCAAGTGCAAACTGATTCAAACAGATGGCACATGCAGGAACTTAATAAGTGTGCAAAAAAAAGAAATTTTTAATACCCTCCAGAGATAGGAAAAGTAATAATAATAATAATAACTGTATATTTATAGAGCGCCATTACTTGGTGAGCTCATGGCGCAACAAAATTATACAACATTACATGTACACAAAATAACATAAACACATCAGCGATTGGAAGAAATAAAGTGTGTCTTCAAAGACTTTTTAAATGAGTGTAGTGATGCTGAGTTCCTCACGTCTCTGGGTAAGGAATTCCACAATACGGGTGCAGCATAGGAAAATGATCTTCTTCCGAATCGAGTCCGATAATTGCGAGACTCCAGAATTCGGTCATCATCAGATGAACGCAACGATCGCCTAGGAACATATACGGATACGAGATCTGACAAATAGGACGGACAAGAGCCCTGAAGAATCTTGTACACAGTGACACAAATTTTAAAACATATCCGTTGTCTGATACGAAGCCAGTGTAAATCAGAAAGATGACACGATATATGATCATATTTCGGAATACGCATAATTAACCTCGCCGCATTGTTTTGAATACGCTGTAGCTTATCCAGAAGATACGTTGGACAGTTGTATAGAATTGAATTACAGTAATCAATTCGAGAAAGAATAGTACTGCACACCACAGTTTTACACGCATCCGTTGATAAATAGCGTCAGATATGGCGCAAGCGGCGCAACTCACAATTTAAAACACGAATCAAGTTGATAACGTGACACGATGAATCGAGGTTTCGATCGAATGATATACCAAGATTCCTCACTTTCTGAGAAAATCAAAATGCGGTAGTGGCTCAGTTGGCATTTTATGCTTGGAGGATATAACATAATCACTTCAGTCTTCCGTCTATTCAAAATCAGTTGCTTTATTGCCAACCAATCCTCCACTTGATGAAGACAATTATTCGCAGACAGCAAGAGCTCATGTACTCGCTCAGAAGTCGTGCTTTGATTGAATTGGCAGTCATCCGCATACATATGGTATTTGAAAGAGTGGCAGCCGAACACTTTCGAGATTGGTGAGAGATAAAGCGTGAATTAAATAGGTCCTAGGACGGAGCCTTGCGGCACACCACATGAAAGAAATGATTTTGCGGATATGCTGCGAGACACCATAACAAACTGAGTCATTTGACATAAGTATGATACGAACCATTCATAAGTTGTTCCTATCACGCCATACGTGTATTTCAGACGGGATTTCAAAATATCATGATCATGCGCATCAAATGCAGAAGTCAAATCAACAAGCACAATGACAGACACTTGACCATTGTCAAAAGATAATAGCAAGTCATCATGATTTTCAATAGCGCCGTCTCCGTGCTATGATTCGACCGGTAAGCCGATTGATAAGATTCAAATAAGTTATTCGCAGTCAGATGTTTGCATCAACTGTTGAGAAGCTACTTTCTCTATCACTTTTGAAAGAAAAGGTAATTGTGACACCGGACGATAATTTTCAAAAGAATTCCTATCCAATGTGGCCTTTTTCAATAGGGGCTTGATAACAGCATGCTTTAAAGCAACAGGAAAGACACCAGTTTTCAATGAATAATTGACAATTTCAGTAATCACAGGTAGCACATCATCAATGTGATCTTTCAGTAGAGCTACAGGGATGGGATCCAAAACTGATGATGTCATCGACAATTTAGCTATGACTTCACGTATGTCAGACTGTGACATTACTTTGAAAGAAGACAATGGAACCCCGGAGAAACGCAAATCAAAAACATGATTATCATCAGTATCACTATTAGTGGCACCAGTGATTTGTCTCTTTACGTACAAAATCTTATCAACGAAATAATTCAGAAATAAATCAGGCAAATCCGTAGAACAGTAAATTGTTGGAACTTGATTCCGCTTCTTGTTTGAGGTTAGATCATTCACAACTTTAAACAGCTCTTTACTGGTTTTAACCTCATTGATCAATTTGTTATAGTAATTTGACTTTGCTCGGGTAACAAGTCTGATTACCTGAAGCTTAGCATTTTTATAAGCGAGCATGTCTACAGTTAGTCCGGACTTGCGCCATTTGCGCTCAGCACGACGACGCGTACGCTTAAGGGAAAGAAGTTCGGTGCTAATTGACCGAACCAAGGCGAAGATCTTCGTTTACCACTGACGTTGTTCTTCAGGAGCATGAATGTTCAATGTTTTTCTCAATGTGTTTATTGTAGTTTGTAACATCAGAAGGGTCCAAGCTTTTTAATCCATCAGATTAATCATGACCAAACGCAGAATGATCAATACGCCATAAAATTGCGACAAGCAGCGGTTTAGAAGTAGTATGTAATGTTTCTATGCAAAAGTTAGTAAGAACAACACGGTGATCAGATTCCAAGGTATCAGAAGTTTCCACAGTGAATATCAACTCATCTGACTCACGTAAAATAACCAAATCCAGAATGTGACCCTTTATATGCGTTGGATGCATTACAACTTGCTTCAAATCAAACATCTGCAGGAATTTTAAGAATTTCATTGCGCTGGTATCCTTGTAATTATCAATATGAAAATTAAAGTCACCAACAATACAATATAATCTTGAATCAAATTGACATAGTCGAGAAATACTGAAAATTCGTCAAAAAATGTTGAAACTTTTCAGTTGGTTCTTAGAGCTTGGAGGAGGACGATAAATACAAAAGAATGTTAGAGAAAGCTTTTTTACCATTATTGATAATTGCATCAATTCAAAAGTTGTGTGCACAAACGGAAACGACGCAATGAAACTCACATGACGAAGACTCCGTTTATATATAATGCCAATACCACCACCTCTTGATGTCGTACGAGGAAATGAATTCATTAGATGGGTTGAAGAGGACAATGCTCCACAAAATGTTCATCTCCTACAGAACGAAGCCAAGTCTCAGTCAGGAACATAATATCTATATCATTGTCATCGATGAACAGGGAAATTTCGGAGCATTTTTCAAAAGAACACACGGAGGCGAGCGTTGAATAATCCAATCTTAAAAGTATCGGAACATTGATCTTGAACTTTGCGACTGCATTTTGCCAAATCTTATTAATGAAGTTGAAAGGGAATGAGACGTTTCAATGTAATAGCGAATTAACATACGAAACATACTTCTGAGCTAATGAATACACGCCAACTGTGCCAATTTGTCAAAACAGTTGTTTAGAAATATCAATACGATCTAGAACTTTACCATCTTTGAACAATCTTCCTGATTTGATGAAAAATTTTACTTCCATCTGAATTGGAGGCTCTCAACTCCTTGCAAACGTCTCTTAATCGTTTCTCCTCTTTCCGCTGTAGAACTGATAAATCTTTGACAAAGAAAATATTTTGTGAAGAAAGTGATGCATCTGCACGGGTACGCTTTTGGTTAAATAAAACGCAATTCTTTGCTTCGCGGTTAGCAAAATTATCTTCAATGGTCTTACTTTGTTTTCATCGTGACGACCAATTCGAGACGTAGAGACTATGTCAGCCTTGTTAAAATCTGAATCAATTTTATTGCAAATATATTGAAGCTTTGTAATGTCCTCACTCAACAAAACAGAATCATCCGTTAATAAACCAGACTCTGGAATTCCATGTGCCATCAAATTATTGGCTCTGATGCTATTCTCTTGCTTTTCTATATACAATTGTTGAGAGGTGATTACATCTTTCATATGTTTGATATTGATGTCAATTTTCGCTTGATTGAGTCGTAGACCATCAAAGTTCGATTCTATCTGATCAATTCTTGACGTCAAGGCATCAATTTTGGCGCTAATTCGTGATTCAAATTCGGAAAACAGTAATTTGATTTCATCCATCAAAGATGCGTTTTGAGACACAGATCGAGAGCTTCGCCTTTCAGACATTTGCTATTGTGAAAAATTTGTATGAGCTATTTGCTAAAAATAGTCGTGCGTCGCTTGCGGATTGCTCTGAATCGCTTCAAAATGCTCCGATCGCCACGACTCCTTCAGATTCGAAGAATTCAGATCATTGGGCAAAAGTCTTCTCGATCATGTTGGGCCCTCCGATCATTTTCAAAAAAGTTAGCAGGCGCTTGAAAAAACGTTCACAAACTTCTCTGTAACAATTGACATCGTCTGTGTATCTTTGCTGTGCGATCCGGTTGATGTCACTGAAACTTTGCACAATTTGGCATGTTTGATGTTGAACTGGCTGCTCATTGTTCGATTTCTATGGTATTTAGTCAAGAGATTGTGCCATTTCAATACCGTTACATGTTCCAATGCTTCTCTTCTAGTCGAACTGAAGAAGGGACGACCTGTCTAATTCTGTGGTTCCAGTCACAGAATAAGATTGTTTTATCGTATCACTTTGCTACAAGTGCAAACTGATTCAAACAGATGGCACATGCAGGAACTTAATAAGTCGGCAAAAAAGAAATTTTTAATACCTTCCAGAGATAGGAAAAATAGTCGTGCGTCGCTTGCGGATTGCTCTGAATCGCTTCAAAATGCTCCGATCGCCACGACTCCTTCAGATTCGAAGAGTTCAGATCATTGCTAAAAAGTCTTCTCGATAATGTTGGGCCCTCTAATCATTTTAAAAAAGTTAGCAGGCGCATCAAAAAACGTTCACAAACTTCTCTGTAACAATTGACATCGTTTGTGTATCTTTGCTGTGCGATCCGGTTGATGTCACTGAAACTTTGCACAATTTGGCATGTTTGATGTTGAACTGGCTGCTCATTGTTCGATTTCTATGGTATTTAGTCAGGAAATTCTGCTATTTCAATAACGTTACATGTTCCAATGCCTCCCTTCTAGTCAAACTGAAGAAGAGACGACCTGTCTAATTCTGTGGTTCCAATCACAGAATTAGATTTTTTAATCGCATAACTTTGCTACAAGTGCAAACTGATTCAAACAGATGGCACATGCAGGAACTTAATAAGTCGGCAAAAAAGAAATTTTTAATACCTTCCAGAGATAGGAAAAATAGTCGTGCGTCGCTTGCGGATTACTCTGAATCGCTTCAAAATGCTCCGATCGCCACGACTCCTTCAGATTCGAAGAGTTCAGATCATTGCTCAAAAGTCTTCTCGATAATGTTGGGCCCTCTAATCATTTTAAAAAAGTTAGCAGGCGCATAAAAAAACGTTCACAAACTTCTCTGTAACAATTGATATCGTCTGTGTCTCTTTGCTGTGCGATCCGGTTGATGTCACTGAAACTTTGCACAATTTGGCGTGTTTAATGTTGAACTGACTGCTCATTGTTCGATTTCTATGGTATTTAGTCAAGAGATTGTGCCATTTCAATACCGTTACATGTTCCAATGCCTCCCTTTTTAATCAAACTGAAGAAGAGACGACCTATCTGATTCTGTGGTTCCAATCACAGAATAAGATTGTTTTATCGTATCACTTTTCTGCAAGTGCAAACTGATTTAAACAGATGGCACATGCAGGAACTTATTTAGTGAGCAAAGAAAAGAAATTTTTAATACCTTCCAGAGATAGGAAAAATAGTCGTGCGTCGCTTGCGGATTGCTCTGAATCGCTTCAAAATGCTCCGATCGCCACGACTCCTTCAGATTCGAAGAGTTCAGATCATTGCTCAAAAGTCTTCTCGATAATGTTGGGCCCTCTAATCATTTTAAAAAAGTTAGCAGGCGCATCAAAAAACGTTCACAAACTTCTCTGTAACAATTGACATCGTTTGTGTATCTTTGCTGTGCGATCCGGTTGATGTCACTGAAACTTTGCACAATTTGGCATGTTTGATGTTGAACTGGCTGCTCATTGTTCGATTTCTATGGCATTATGTCAAGAAATTGTGCCATTCCATTACCGTTACATGTTCCAATGCCTCCCTTCTAGTCAAACTGAAGAAGAGACGACCTGTCTAATTCTGTGGTTCCAATCACAGAATTAGATTTTTTAATCGCATAACTTTGCTGCAAGTGCAAACTGATTCAAACAGATGGCACATGCAGGAACTTAATAAGTCGGCAAAAAAGAAATTTTTAATACCTTCCAGAGATAGGAAAAATAGTCGTGCGTCGCTTGCGGATTACTCTGAATCGCTTCAAAATGCTCCGATCGCCACGACTCCTTCAGATTCGAAGAGTTCAGATCATTGCTCAAAAGTCTTCTCGATAATGTTGGGCCCTCTAATCATTTTTAAAAAGTTAGCAGGCGCATAAAAAAACGTTCACAAACTTCTCTGTAACAATTGACATTGTCTGTGTATCTTTGCTGTGCGATCCGGTTGATGTCAATGAAACTTTGCACAATTTGGCGTGTTTAATGTTGAACTGGCTGCTCATTGTTCGATTTCTATGGTATTTAGTCAAGAGATTGTGCCATTTCAATACCGTTACATGTTCCAATGCCTCGCTTTTTAATCAAACTGAAGAAGAGACGACCTATCTGATTCTGTGGTTCCAATCACAGAATAAGATTGTTTTATCGTATCACTTTTCTGCAAGTGCAAACTGATTCAAACAGATGGCACATGCAGGAACTTAAAAAGTGGGCAAAAAAGAAATTTTTAATACCTTCCAGAGATAGGAAAAATAGTCGTGCGTCGCTTGCGGATCACTCTGAATTGCTTCAAAATGCTCCGATCGCCACGACTCCTTCAGATTCGAAGAGTTCAGATCATTGCTCAAAAGTCTTCTCGATAATGTTGGGCCCTCGATCATTTTAAAAAAGTTAGCAGGCGCATAAAAAAACGTTCACAAACTTCTCTGTAACAATTGATATCGTCTGTGTCTCTTTGCTGTGCGATCCGGTTGATGTCACTGAAACTTTGCACAATTTGGCGTGTTTAATGTTGAACTGGCTGCTCATTGTTCGATTTCTATGGTATTATGTCAAGAGATTGTGCCATTCCATTAACGTTACATGTTCCAATGCCTCCCTTCTACTCAAACTAAAGAAGAGACGACCTGTCTAATTCTGTGGTTCCAATCACAGAATTAGATTGTTTTATCGTATTACTTTTCTGCAAGTGCAAACTGATTCAAACAGATAGCACATGCAGGAACTTAAAAAGTGGGCAAAAAAGAAATTTTTAATACCTTCCAGTGATAGGAAAAATAGTCGTGCGTCGCTTGCGGATTACTCTGAATTCCTTCAAAATGCTCCGATCGCCTCGACTCCATCAGATTCGAAGAATTCAGATCATTGCTCAAAACTTTTCTCGATAATGTTGCGCCCTCCGATCATTTAAAAAAGTCAGCAGGCGCATGAAAAAACGTTCACAAACTTCTCTGTAACAATTGACATCGTCTGTGTCTCTTTTGCTGTGCGATCCGGTTGATGTCACTGAAACTTTGCGCGATTTGGCGTGTTTAATGTTGAACTGGCTGCTAATTTTTCGATTTCTATGGTATTTAGTCAGGAAATTCTACTATTTCAATAACGTTACATGTTCCAATGCCTCCCTTTTAGTCAAACTGAAGAAGAGACGACCTCATTGTTCGATTTCTATGATTATTATGTCACCATATTTTGCCATTTCATTAACACAACATGTTCCAATCTCAGAATTAGATTGTTTAATCGCACCACTTTGCTGCAAGTGCAAACTGATTCAAACAGATGGCATATGCAGGAACTTAGAAAGTGGGCAAAGAAAAGAAATTTTTAATACCTTTCAGAGATAGGAAAAATAGTCGTGCGTCGCTTGCGGATCACTCTGAATTGCTTCAAAATGCTCCGATCGCCACGACTCCTTCAGATTCGAAGAGTTCAGATCATTGCTCAAAAGTCTTCTCGATAATGTTGGGCCCTCTAATCATTTTAAAAAAGTTAACAGGCGCATCAAAAAACGTTCACAAACTTCTCTGTAACAATTAATATCGTCTGTGTCTCTTTGATGTGCGATCCGGTTGATGTCACTGAAACTTTGCACAATTTGGCGTGTTTAATGTTGAACTGGCTGCTCATTGTTCGATTTCTATGGTATTATGTCAAGAGATTGTGCCATTCCATTACCGTTACATGTTCCAATGCCTCCCTTCTAGTCAAACTAAAGAAGAGACGACCTGTCTAATTCTGTGGTTCCAATCACAGAATTAGATTGTTTTATCGTATTACTTTTCTGCAAGTGCAAAACTGATTCAAACAGATAGCACATGCAGGAACTTAAAAAGTGGGCAAAAAAGAAATTTTTAATACCTTCCAGTGATAGGAAAAATAGTCGTGCGTCGCTTGCGGATTACTCTGAATTCCTTCAAAATGCTCCGATCGCCACGACTCCATCAGATTCGAAGAATTCAGATCATTGCTCAAAAGTCTTCTCGATAATGTTGGGCCTCTAATCATTTTAAAAAAGTTAGCAGGCGCATCAAAAAACGTTCACAAACTTCTCTGTAACAATTGACATCGTCTGTGTCTCTTTGATGTGCGATCCGGTTGATGTCACTGAAACTTTGCACAATTTGGCTTGTTTAATGTTGAACTGGCTGCTCATTGTTCGATTTCTATGGTATTATGTCAAGAGATTGTGCCATTCCATTACCGTTACATGTTCCAATGCCTCCCTTCTAGTCAAACTAAAGAAGAGACGACCTGTCTAATTCTGTGGTTCCAATCACAGAATTAGATTGTTTTATCGTATCACTTTGCTGCAAGTGCAAACTGATTCAAACAGATAGCACATGCAGGAACTTAAAAAGTGGGCAAAAAAAGAAATTTTTAATACCTTCCAGTGATAGGAAAAATAGTCGTGCGTCGCTTGCGGATTACTCTGAATTCCTTCAAAATGCTCCGATCGCCACGACTCCATCAGATTCGAAGAATTCAGATCATTGCTCAAAACTTTTCTCGATAATGTTGCGCCCTCCGATCATTTAAAAAAGTCAGCAGGCGCATGAAAAAACGCGTTCACAAACTTCTCTGAAACAATTGACATCGTCTGTGTCTCTTTGCTGTGCGATCCGGTTGATGTCACTGAAACTTTGCGCGATTTGGCGTGTTTAATGTTGAACTGGTTGCTCATTGTTCGATTTCTATGGTATTTAGTCAGGAAATTCTACTATTTCAATAACGTTACATGTTCCAATGCCTCCCTTTTAGTCAAACTGAAGAAGAGACGACCTCATTGTTCGATTTCTATGGTATTATGTCACCATATTTTGCCATTTCATTAACACGACATGTTCCAATCTCAGAATTAGATTGTTTAATCGCACCACTTTGCTGCAAGTGCAAACTGATTCAAACAGATGGCATATGCAGGAACTTAGAAAGTCGGCAAAGAAAAGAAATTTTTAATACCTTTCAGAGATAGGAAAAATAGTCGTGCGTCGCTTGCGGATCACTCTGAATTGCTTCAAAATGCTCCGATCGCCACGACTCCTTCAGATTCGAAGAGTTCAGATCATTGCTCAAAAGTCTTCTCGATAATGTTGGGCCCTCTAATCATTTTAAAAAAGTTAGCAGGCGCATCAAAAAACGTTCACAAACTTCTCTGTAACAATTAATATCGTCTGTGTCTCTTTGCTGTGCGATCCGGTTGATGTCACTGAAACTTTGCACAATTTGGCGTGTTTAATGTTGAACTGGCTGCTCATTGTTCGATTTCTATGGTATTATGTCAAGAGATTGTGCCATTCCATTACCGTTACATGTTCCAATGCCTCCCTTCTAGTCAAACTAAAGAAGAGTGAGGACGACCTGTCTAATTCTGTGGTTCCAATCACAGAAGTAGATTGTTTTATCGTATTACTTTTCTGCAAGTGCAAACTGATTCAAACAGATGGCACATGCAGGAACTTAAAAAGTGGGCAAAGAAAAGAAATTTTTAATACCTTCCAGTGATAGGAAAAATAGTCGTGCGTCGCTTGCGGATTACTCTGAATTCCTTCAAAATGCTCCGATCGCCACGACTCCATCAGATTCGAAGAATTCAGATCATTGCTCAAAAGTCTTCTCGATAATGTTGGGCCCTCTAATCATTTTAAAAAAGTTAGCAGGCGCATCAAAAAACGTTCACAAACTTCTCTGTAACAATTAATATCGTCTGTGTCTCTTTGATGTGCGATCCGGTTGATGTCACTGAAACTTTGCACAATTTGGCGTGTTTAATGTTGAACTGGCTGCTCATTGTTCGATTTCTATGGTATTTAGTCAAGAGATTGTGCCATTTCAATACCGTTACATGTTCCAATGCCTCGCTTTTTAATCAAACTGAAGAAGAGACGACCTATCTGATTCTGTGGTTCCAATCACAGAATAAGATTGTTTTATCGTATCACTTTTCTGCAAGTGCAAACTGATTCAAACAGATGGCACATGCAGGAACTTAAAAAGTGGGCAAAAAAGAAATTTTTAATACCTTCCAGAGATAGGAAAAATAGTCGTGCGTCGCTTGCGGATCACTCTGAATTGCTTCAAAATGCTCCGATCGCCACGACTCCTTCAGATTCGAAGAGTTCAGATCATTGCTCAAAAGTCTTCTCGATAATGTTGGGCCCTCCGATCATTTTAAAAAAGTTAGCAGGCGCATAAAAAAACGTTCACAAACTTCTCTGTAACAATTGATATCGTCTGTGTCTCTTTGCTGTGCGATCCGGTTGATGTCACTGAAACTTTGCACAATTTGGCGTGTTTAATGTTGAACTGGCTGCTCATTGTTCGATTTCTATGGTATTATGTCAAGAGATTGTGCCATTCCATTACCGTTACATGTTCCAATGCCTCCCTTCTACTCAAACTAAAGAAGAGACGACCTGTCTAATTCTGTGGTTCCAATCACAGAATTAGATTGTTTTATCGTATTACTTTTCTGCAAGTGCAAACTGATTTCAAACAGATAGCACATGCAGGAACTTAAAAAGTGGGCAAAAAAGAAATTTTTAATACCTTCCAGTGATAGGAAAAATAGTCGTGCGTCGCTTGCGGATTACTCTGAATTCCTTCAAAATGCTCCGATCGCCACGACTCCATCAGATTCGAAGAATTCAGATCATTGCTCAAAACTTTTCTCGATAATGTTGCGCCCTCCGATCATTTAAAAAAGTCAGCAGGCGCATGAAAAAACGTTCACAAACTTCTCTGTAACAATTGACATCGTCTGTGTCTCTTTGCTGTGCGATCCGGTTGATGTCACTGAAACTTTGCGCGATTTGGCGTGTTTAATGTTGAACTGGCTGCTAATTTTTCGATTTCTATGGTATTTAGTCAGGAAATTCTACTATTTCAATAACGTTACATGTTCCAATGCCTCCCTTTTAGTCAAACTGAAGAAGAGACGACCTCATTGTTCGATTTCTATGATATTATGTCACCATATTTTGCCATTTCATTAACACAACATGTTCCAATCTCAGAATTAGATTGTTTAATCGCACCACTTTGCTGCAAGTGCAAACTGATTCAAACAGATGGCATATGCAGGAACTTAGAAAGTGGGCAAAGAAAAGAAATTTTTAATACCTTTCAGAGATAGGAAAAATAGTCGTGCGTCGCTTGCGGATCACTCTGAATTGCTTCAAAATGCTCCGATCGCCACGACTCCTTCAGATTCGAAGAGTTCAGATCATTGCTCAAAAGTCTTCTCGATAATGTTGGGCCCTCTAATCATTTTAAAAAAGTTAACAGGCGCATCAAAAAACGTTCACAAACTTCTCTGTAACAATTAATATCGTCTGTGTCTCTTTGATGTGCGATCCGGTTGATGTCACTGAAACTTTGCACAATTTGGCGTGTTTAATGTTGAACTGGCTGCTCATTGTTCGATTTCTATGGTATTATGTCAAGAGATTGTGCCATTCCATTACCGTTACATGTTCCAATGCCTCCCTTCTAGTCAAACTAAAGAAGAGACGACCTGTCTAATTCTGTGGTTCCAATCACAGAATTAGATTGTTTTATCGTATTACTTTTCTGCAAGTGCAAACTGATTCAAACAGATAGCACATGCAGGAACTTAAAAAGTGGGCAAAAAAGAAATTTTTAATACCTTCCAGTGATAGGAAAAATAGTCGTGCGTCGCTTGCGGATTACTCTGAATTCCTTCAAAATGCTCCGATCGCCACGACTCCATCAGATTCGAAGAATTCAGATCATTGCTCAAAAGTCTTCTCGATAATGTTGGGCCCTCTAATCATTTTAAAAAAGTTAGCAGGCGCATCAAAAAACGTTCACAAACTTCTCTGTAACAATTAATATCGTCTGTGTCTCTTTGATGTGCGATCCGGTTGATGTCACTGAAACTTTGCACAATTTGGCTTGTTTAATGTTGAACTGGCTGCTCATTGTTCGATTTCTATGGTATTATGTCAAGAGATTGTGCCATTCCATTACCGTTACATGTTCCAATGCCTCCCTTCTAGTCAAACTAAAGAAGAGACGACCTGTCTAATTCTGTGGTTCCAATCACAGAATTAGATTGTTTTATCGTATCACTTTGCTGCAAGTGCAAACTGATTCAAACAGATAGCACATGCAGGAACTTAAAAAGTGGGCAAAAAAGAAATTTTTAATACCTTCCAGTGATAGGAAAAATAGTCGTGCGTCGCTTGCGGATTACTCTGAATTCCTTCAAAATGCTCCGATCGCCACGACTCCATCAGATTCGAAGAATTCAGATCATTGCTCAAAACTTTTCTCGATAATGTTGCGCCCTCCGATCATTTAAAAAAGTCAGCAGGCGCATGAAAAAACGTTCACAAACTTCTCTGTAACAATTGACATCGTCTGTGTCTCTTTGCTGTGCGATCCGGTTGATGTCACTGAAACTTTGCGCGATTTGGCGTGTTTAATGTTGAACTGGTTGCTCATTGTTCGATTTCTATGGTATTTAGTCAGGAAATTCTACTATTTCAATAACGTTACATGTTCCAATGCCTCCCTTTTAGTCAAACTGAAGAAGAGACGACCTCATTGTTCGATTTCTATGGTATTATGTCACCATATTTTGCCATTTCATTAACACGACATGTTCCAATCTCAGAATTAGATTGTTTAATCGCACCACTTTGCTGCAAGTGCAAACTGATTCAAACAGATGGCATATGCAGGAACTTAGAAAGTCGGCAAAGAAAAGAAATTTTTAATACCTTTCAGAGATAGGAAAAATAGTCGTGCGTCGCTTGCGGATCACTCTGAATTGCTTCAAAATGCTCCGATCGCCACGACTCCTTCAGATTCGAAGAGTTCAGATCATTGCTCAAAAGTCTTCTCGATAATGTTGGGCCCTCTAATCATTTTAAAAAAGTTAGCAGGCGCATCAAAAAACGTTCACAAACTTCTCTGTAACAATTAATATCGTCTGTGTCTCTTTGCTGTGCGATCCGGTTGATGTCACTGAAACTTTGCACAATTTGGCGTGTTTAATGTTGAACTGGCTGCTCATTGTTCGATTTCTATGGTATTATGTCAAGAGATTGTGCCATTCCATTACCGTTACATGTTCCAATGCCTCCCTTCTAGTCAAACTAAAGAAGAGACGACCTGTCTAATTCTGTGGTTCCAATCACAGAATTAGATTGTTTTATCGTATTACTTTTCTGCAAGTGCAAACTGATTCAAACAGATGGCACATGCAGGAACTTAAAAAGTGGGCAAAGAAAAGAAATTTTTAATACCTTCCAGTGATAGGAAAAATAGTCGTGCGTCGCTTGCGGATTACTCTGAATTCCTTCAAAATGCTCCGATCGCCACGACTCCATCAGATTCGAAGAATTCAGATCATTGCTCAAAAGTCTTCTCGATAATGTTGGGACCTCCGATCATTTTAAAAAAGTTAGCAGGCGCATCAAAAAACGTTCACAAACTTCTCTGTAACAATTAATATCGTCTGTGTCTCTTTGATGTGCGATCCGGTTGATGTCACTGAAACTTTGCACAATTTGGCTTGTTTAATGTTGAACTGGCTGCTCATTGTTCGATTTCTATGGTATTATGTCAAGAGATTGTGCCATTCCATTACCGTTACATGTTCCAATGCCTCCCTTCTAGTCAAACTAAAGAAGAGACGACCTGTCTAATTCTGTGGTTCCAATCACAGAATTAGATTGTTTTATCGTATTACTTTTCTGCAAGTGCAAACTGATTCAAACAGATAGCACATGCAGGAACTTATTTAGTGGGCAAAAAAGAAATTTTTAATACCTTCCAGTGATAGGAAAAATAGTCGTGGGTCGCTTGCGGATTACTCTGAATTCCTTCAAAATGCTCCGATCGCCACGACTCCATCAGATTCGAAGAATTCAGATCATTGCTCAAAACTTTTCTCGATAATGTTGCGCCCTCCGATCATTTAAAAAAGTTAGCAGGCGTATCAAAAAATGTTCACAAACTTCTCTGTAGAAATTGACATCGTCTGTGTCTCTTTGCTGTGCGATCCGGTTGATGTCAATGAAACTTTGCACAATTTGGCGTGTTTAATGTTGAACTGGCTGCTCATTGTTCGATTTCTATGGTATTTATTCAGGAAATTGTGCCATTCCATTAACCTTACATGTTCCAATGCTTCTCTTCTAGTAAAACTGAAGAAGAGACGACCTGTCTAATTCTGTGGTTCCAATCACAGAATTAGATTGTTTTATCGTATTACTTTTCTGCAAGTGCAAACTGATTCAAACAGATAGCACATGCAGGAACTTAAAAAGTGGGCAAAAAAGAAATTTTTAATACCTTCCAGTGATAGGAAAAATAGTCGTGCGTCGCTTGCGGATTACTCTGAATTCCTTCAAAATGCTCCGATCGCCACGACTCCATCAGATTCGAAGAATTCAGATCATTGCTCAAAACTTTTCTCGATAATGTTGCGCCCTCCGATCATTTAAAAAAGTTAGCAGGCGCATGAAAAAACGTTCACAAACTTCTCTGTAACAATTGACATCGTCTGTGTCTCTTTGCTGTGCGATCCGGTTGATGTCACTGAAACTTTGCGCGATTTGGCGTGTTTAATGTTGAACTGGCTGCTCATTGTTCGATTTTTATGGTATTTAGTCAGGAAATTCTACTATTTCAATAACGTTACATGTTCCAATGCCTCCCTTTTAGTCAAACTGAAGAAGAGACGACCTCATTGTTCGATTTCTATGATATTATGTCACCATATTTTGCCATTTCATTAACACAACATGTTCCAATCTCAGAATTAGATTGTTTAATCGCACCACTTTGCTGCAAGTGCAAACTGATTCAAACAGATGGCATATGCAGGAACTTAGAAAGTGGGCAAAGAAAAGAAATTTTTAATACCTTTCAGAGATAGGAAAAATAGTCGTGCGTCGCTTGCGGATTGCTCTGAATCGCTTCAAAATGCTCCGATCGCCACGACTCCTTCAGATTCGAAGAGTTCAGATCATTGGGCAAAAGTCTTCTCGATCATGTTGCGCCCTCCTATCATTTTCAAAAAAGTTAGCAGGCGCTTGAAAAACGTTCACAAACTTCTCTGTAACAATTGACATCGTTTGTGTATCTTTGCTGTGCGATCCGGTTGATGTCACTGAAACTTTGCACAATTTGGCATGTTTGATGTTGAACTGGCTGCTCATTGTTCGATTTCTATGGTATTTAGTCAAGAGATTGTGCCATTTCAATACCGTTACATGTTCCAATGCTTCTCTTCTAGTCAAACTGAAGAAGAGACGACCTACCTAATTCTGTGGTTCCAGTCACAGAATAAGATTGTTTTATCGTATCACTTTGCTAGAAGTGCAAACTGATTCAAACAGATGGCACATGCAGGAACTTAATAAGTCGGCAAAAAAGAAATTTTTAATACCTTCCAGAGATAGGAAAAATAGTCGTGCGTCGCTTGCGGATCACTCTGAATTGCTTCAAAATGCTCCGATCGCCACGACTCCTTCAGATTCGAAGAGTTCAGATCATTGCTCAAAAGTCTTATCGATAATGTTGGGCCCTCTAATCATTTTAAAAAAAGTTAGCAGGCGCATCAAAAAACGTTCACAAACTTCTCTGTAACAATTGACATCGTCTGTGTATCTTTGCTGTGCGATCCGGTTGATGTCACTGAAACTTTGCGCGATTTGGCGTGTTTAATGTTGAACTGGCTGCTCATTGTTCGATTTCTATGGTATTTAGTCAGGAAATTCTGCTATTTCAATACCGTTACATGTTCCAATGCTTCTCTTCTAGTCAAACTGAAGAAGAGACGACCTGTCTAATTCTGTGGTTCCAATCACAGAATTAGATTGTTTTATCGTATCACTTTGCTAGAAGTGCAAACTGATTCAAACAGATGGCACATGCATGAACTTAAACAGTGGGCAAAAAAGAAATTTTTAATACCTTCCAGAGATAGGAAAAATAGTCGTGCGTCGCTTGCGGATCACTCTGAATTGCTTCAAAATGCTCCGATCGCCACGACTCCTTCAGATTCGAAGAGTTCAGATCATTGCTCAAAAGTCTTCTCGATAATGTTGGGCCCTCTAATCATTTTAAAAAAGTTAGCAGGCGCATGAAAAAACGTTCACAAACTTCTCTGTAACAATTGATATCGTCTGTGTCTCTTTGCTGTGCGATCCGGTTGATGTCACTGAAACTTTGCGCGATTTGGCGTGTTTAATGTTGAACTGGCTGCTCATTGTTCGATTTCTATGGTATTTAGTCAGGAAATTCTGCTATTTCAATACCGTTACATCTTCCAATGCCTCCCTTCTAGTCAAACTGAAGAAGAGACGACCTGTCTAATTCTGTGGTTCCAATCTCAGAATAAGATTGTTTTATCGTAACATTTTGCTGCAAGTGCAAACTGATTCAAACAGATGGCACATGCAGGAACTCAATAAGTCGGCAAAAAAGAAATTTTTAATAACTTCCAGAGATAGGAAAAATAGTCGTGCGTCGCTTGCGGATTGCTCTGAATCGCTTCAAAATGCTCCGATCGCCACGACTCCTTCAGATTCGAAGAATTCAGACCATTGCTCAAAACTTTTCTCGATAATGTTAGGCCCTCCGATCATTTTAAATCAGTTAGCAGGCGTATCAAAAAATGTTCACAAACTTCTCTGTAACAATTGACATCGTCTGTGCATCTTTGCTGTGCGATCCGGTTGATATCAATGAATTTTTGCTTAATTTTTTGTATTTAATGTTGAACTGGCTGCTCATTGTTCGATTTCTATGGTATTATGTCAAGAGATTGTGCCATTCCATTAACGTTACATGTTCCAATGCTTCTCTTCTAGTCAAACTAAAGAAGAGACGACCTGTCTAATTCTGTGGTTCAAATCACAGAATTAGATTGTTTTATCGTAACATTTTGCTACAAGTGCAAACTGATTCAAACAGATGGCACATGCAGGAACTCAATAAGTCGGCAAAAAAGAAATTTTTAATACCTTCCAGAGATAGGAAAAATAGTCGTGCGTCGCTTGCTGATTGCTCTGAATCGCTTCAAAATGCTCCGATCGCCACGACTCCTTCAGATTCGAAGAATTCAGACCATTGCTCAAAACTTTTCTCGATAATGTTGGGCCCTCCGATCATTTTAAAAAAGTTAGCAGGCGTATCAAAAAATGTTCACAAACTTCTCTGTAACAATTGACATCGTCTGTGCATCTTTGCTGTGCGATCCGGTTGATATCAATGAAACTTTGCTTAATTTTTTGTATTTAATGTTGAACTGGCTGCTCATTGTTCGATTTCTATGGTATTTATTCAGGAAATTGTGCCATTCCATTAACCTTACATGTTCCAATGCTTCTCTTCTAGTCAAACTGAAGAAGAGACGACCTGTCTAATTCTGTGCTTCCAATCACATAATTAGATTTTTTAATCGCATAACTTTGCTAGAAGTGCAAACTGATTCAAACAGATGGCACATGCAGGAACTTATTTAGTGAGCAAAGAAAAGAAATTTTTAATACCTTCCAGAGATAGGAAAAATAGTCGTGCGTCGCTTGCGGATCACTCTGAATTGCTTCAAAATGCTCCGATCGCCACGACTCCTTCAGATTCGAAGAGTTCAGATCATTGCTCAAAAGTCTTCTCGATAATGTTGGGCCCTCTAATCATTTTAAAAAAGTTAGCAGGCGCATCAAAAAACGTTCACAAACTTCTCTGTAACAATTGACATCGTCTGTGCATCTTTGCTGTGCGATCCGGTTGATATCAATGAAACTTTGCTTAATTTTTTGTATTTAATGTTGAACTGGCTGCTCATTGTTCGATTTCTATGGTATTTAGACAGGAAATTGTGCCATTCCATTAACCTTACATGTTCCAATGCTTCTCTTCTAGTCAAACTAAAGAAGAGACGACCTGTCTAATTCTGTGGTTCCAATCACAGAATAAGATTGTTTTATCGTATCACTTTTCTGCAAGTGCAAACTGATTTAAACAGATGGCACATGCAGGAACTTATTTAGTGAGCAAAGAAAAGAAATTTTTAATACCTTCCAGAGATAGGAAAAATAGTCGTGCGTCGCTTGCGGATCACTCTGAATTGCTTCAAAATGCTCCGATCGCCACGACTCTTTCAGATTTGAAGAATTCAGATCATTGCTCAAAAGTCTTCTCGATAATTGTGGGCCCTCTAATCATTTTAAAAAAGTTAGCAGGCGCATCAAAAAACGTTCACAAACTTCTCTGTAACAATTAATATCGTCTGTGTCTCTTTGCTGTGCGATCCGGTTGATGTCACTGAAACTTTGCACAATTTGGCATGTTTGATGTTGAACTGGCTGCTCATTGTTCGATTTCTATGGTATTTAGTCAGGAAATTCTGCTATTTCAATAACGTTACATGTTCCAATGCCTCCCTTTTAGTCAAACTGAAGAAGAGACGACCTGTCTAATTCTGTGGTTCCAATCTCAGAATAAGATTGTTTTATCGTAACATTTTGCTGCAAGTGCAAACTGATTCAAACAGATGGCACATGCAGGAACTTAATAAGTCGGCAAAAAAGAAATTTTTAATACCTTCCAGAGATAGGAAAAATAGTCGTGCGTCGCTTGCGGATTGCTCTGAATCGCTTCAAAATGCTCCGATCGCCACGACTCCTTCAGATTCGAAGAATTCAGACCATTGCTCAAAACTTTTCTCGATAATGTTGGGCCCTCCGATCATTTTAAAAAAGTTAGCAGGCGTATCAAAAAATGTTCACAAACTTCTCTGTAACAATTGACATCGTCTGTGCATCTTTGCTGTGCGATCCGGTTGATATCAATGAAACTTTGCTTAATTTTTTGTATTTAATGTTGAACTGGCTGCTCATTGTTCGATTTCTATGGTATTATGTCAAGAGATTGTGCCATTCCATTACCGTTACATGTTCCAATGCTTCTCTTCTAGTCAAACTAAAGAAGAGACGACCTGTCTAATTCTGTGGTTCCAATCACAGAATAAGATTGTTTTATCGTAACATTTTGCTGCAAGTGCAAACTGATTCAAACAGATGGCACATGCAGGAACTTAAAAAGTGTGCAAAAAGAATTTTTTAATACCTTCCAGAGATAGGAAAAATAGTCGTGCGTCGCTTGCGGATCACTCTGAATTCCTTCAAAATTCTCCGATCGCCACGACTCCTTCGGATTCGAAGAATTCAGATCATTGCTCAAAACTTTTCTCGATAATGTTGCGCCCTCCGATCATTTAAAAAAAGTCAGCAGGCGCATGAAAAAACGTTCACAAACTTCTCTGTAGAAATTGACATCGTCTGTGTCTCTTTGCTGTGCGATCCGGTTGATGTCACTGAAACTACGCACGATTTGGCGTGTTTAATGTTGAACTGGCTGCTCATTGTTCGATTTCTATGGCATTATGTCAAGAAATTGTGCCATTCCATTACCGTTACATGTTCCAATGCCTCCCTTCTAGTCAAACTGAAGAAGAGACGACCTGTCTAATTCTGTGGTTCCAATCTCAGAATTAGATTGTTTTATCGTAACACTTTGCTGCAAGTGCAAACTGATTCAAACAGATGGCACATGCAGGAACTTAATAAGTCGGCAAAAAAAGAAATTTTTAATACCTTCCAGAGATAGGAAAAGTAGTCGTGCGTCGCTTGCGGATTGCTCTGAATTCCTTCAAAATGCTACGATCGCCACGACTCCTTCAGATTCGAAGAATTCAGATCATTGCTCAAAACTTTTCTCGATAATATTGGGCCCTCCGATCATTTTAAAAAAGTTAGCAGGCGTATCAAAAAATGTTCACAAACTTCTCTGTAACAATTGACATCGTCTGTGTCTCTTTGCTGTGCGATCCGGTTGATGTCACTGAAACTTTGCACAATTTGGCGTGTTTAATGTTGAACTGGCTGCTCATTGTTCGATTTCTATGGTATTTAGTCAGGAAATTGTGCCATTCCATTAACCTTACATGTTCCAATGCTTCTCTTCTAGTAAAACTGAAGAAGAGACGACCTGTCTAATTCTGTGGTTCCAATCTCAGAATAAGATTGTTTTATCGTAACATTTTGCTGCAAGTGCAAACTGATTCAAACAGATGGCACATGCAGGAACTTAAAAAGTGGGCAAAAAGAAATTTTTAATACCTTCCAGAGATAGGAAAAATAGTCGTGCGTCGCTTGCGGATCACTCTGAATTGCTTCAAAATGCTCCGATCGCCACGACTCCTTCAGATTCGAAGAGTTCAGATCATTTCTCAAATTTTTCTCGATAATGTTGGGCCCTCCGATCATTTTAAAAAAGTTAGCAGGCGTATCAAAAAATGTTCACAAACTTCTCTGTAACAATTGACATTGTCTGTGTATCTTTGCTGTGCGATCCGGTTGATGTCAATGAAACTTTGCACAATTTGGCGTGTTTAATGTTGAACTGGCTGCTCATTCTCTTCTAGTCAAACTGAAGAAGAGACGACCTGTCTAATTCTGTGGTTCCAATCTCAGAATAAGATTGTTTTATCGTATCACTTTGCTGCAAGTGCAAACTGATTCAAACAGATAGCACATGCAGGAACTTATTTAGTGGGCAAAAAAGAAATTTTTAATACCTTCCAGAGATAGGAAAAATAGTCGTGCGTCGCTTGCGGATCACTCCTAATTGCTTCAAAATGCTCCGATCGCCACGACTCCTTCAGATTCGAAGAATTCAGATCATTGCTCAAAACTTTTCTCGATAATGTTGGGCCTTCGGATCATTATTTAAAATGTTAGCAGGCGCATCAAAAAACGTTCACAAACTTCTCTTCAGAAATTGACAACGTCTGTGTCTCTTTGCTGTGCGATCCGGTTGATGTCACTGAAACTTTGTACAATTTGGCGTGTTTAATGTTGAACTGGCTGCTCATTGTTCGATTTCTATCGTATTTAGTCAGGAAATTGTGCCATTCCATTAACCTTACATGTTCCAATGCTTCTCTTCTAGTCAAACTGAAGAAGAGACGACCTGTCTAATTCTGTGGTTCCAATCTCAGAATAAGATTGTTTTATCGTAACATTTTGCTGCAAGTGCAAACTGATTCAAACAGATGGCACATGCAGGAACTTAAAAAGTGGGCAAAAAGAAATTTTTAATACCTTTCAGAGATAGGAAAAATAGTCGTGCGTCGCTTGCGGATCACTCTGAATTGCTTCAAAATGCTCCGATCGCCACGACTCCTTCAGATTCGAAGAATTCAGATCATTGCGCAGAACTTTTCTCGATAATGTTGGGCCCTCCGATCATTTTAAAAAAGTTAGCAGGCGTATCAAAAAATGTTCACAAACTTCTCTGTAACAATTGACATTGTCTGTGTATCTTTGCTGTGCGATCCGGTTGATGTCAATGAAACTTTGCACAATTTGGCGTGTTTAATGTTGAACTGGCTGCTCATTCTCTTCTAGTCAAACTGAAGAAGAGACGACCTGTCTAATTCTGTGGTTCCAATCTCAGAATAAGATTGTTTTATCGTATCACTTTGCTGCAAGTGCAAACTGATTCAAACAGATAGCACATGCAGGAACTTATTTAGTGGGCAAAAAAGAAATTTTTAATACCTTCCAGAGATAGGAAAAATAGTCGTGCGTCGCTTGCGGATCACTCCTAATTGCTTCAAAATGCTCCGATCGCCACGACTCCTTCAGATTCGAAGAATTCAGATCATTGCTCAAAACTTTTCTCGATAATGTTGGGCCTTCGGATCATTATTTAAAATGTTAGCAGGCGCATCAAAAAACGTTCACAAACTTCTCTTCAGAAATTGACAACGTCTGTGTCTCTTTGCTGTGCGATCCGGTTGATGTCACTGAAACTTTGCACAATTTGGCGTGTTTAATGTTGAACTGGCTGCTCATTGTTCGATTTCTATCGTATTTAGTCAGGAAATTGTGCCATTCCATTAACCTTACATGTTCCAATGCTTCTCTTCTTGTCAAACTGAAGAAGAGACGACCTGTCTAATTCTGTGGTTCCAATCTCAGAATAAGATTTTTTAATCGCATAACTTTGCTAGAAGTGCAAACTGATTCAAACAGATGGCACATGCAGGAACTTAAAAAGTGGGCAAAAAGAAATTTTTAATACCTTTCAGAGATAGGAAAAATAGTCGTGCGTCGCTTGCGGATCACTCTGAATTGCTTCAAAATGCTCCGATCGCCACGACTCCTTCAGATTCGAAGAATTCAGATCATTGCGCAGAACTTTTCTCGATAATGTTGGGCCCTCCGATCATTTTAAAAAAGTTAGCAGGCGTATCAAAAAATGTTCACAAACTTCTCTGTAACAATTGACATTGTCTGTGTATCTTTGCTGTGCGATCCGGTTGATGTCAATGAAACTTTGCACAATTTGGCGTGTTTAATGTTGAACTGGCTGCTCATTCTCTTCTAGTCAAACTGAAGAAGAGACGACCTGTCTAATTCTGTGGTTCCAATCTCAGAATAAGATTGTTTTATCGTATCACTTTGCTGCAAGTGCAAACTGATTCAAACAGATAGCACATGCAGGAACTTATTTAGTGGGCAAAAAAGAAATTTTTAATACCTTCCAGAGATAGGAAAAATAGTCGTGCGTCGCTTGCGGATCACTCCTAATTGCTTCAAAATGCTCCGATCGCCACGACTCCTTCAGATTCGAAGAATTCAGATCATTGCTCAAAACTTTTCTCGATAATGTTGGGCCTTCGGATCATTATTTAAAATGTTAGCAGGCGCATCAAAAAACGTTCACAAACTTCTCTTCAGAAATTGACAACGTCTGTGTCTCTTTGCTGTGCGATCCGGTTGATGTCACTGAAACTTTGCACAATTTGGCGTGTTTAATGTTGAACTGGCTGCTCATTGTTCGATTTCTATCGTATTTAGTCAGGAAATTGTGCCATTCCATTAACCTTACATGTTCCAATGCTTCTCTTCTTGTCAAACTGAAGAAGAGACGACCTGTCTAATTCTGTGGTTCCAATCTCAGAATTAGATTGTTTAATCGCATCACTTTGCTGCAAGTGCAAACTGATTCAAACAGATGGCACATGGAGGAACTTAATAAGTGGGCAAGAAAAAGAAATTTTTAATACCTTTCAGAGATAGTAAAAATAGTCGTGCGTCGCTTGAGGATCACTCTGAATTGCTTCAAAATGCTCCGATCGCCACGACTCCTTCAGATTCGAAGAATTCAGATCATTGCGCAGAACTTTTCTCGATAATGTTGGGCCCTCCGATCATTTTAAAAAAGTTAGCAGGCGTATCAAAAAATGTTCACAAACTTCTCTGTAACAATTGACATTGTCTGTGTATCTTTGCTGTGCGATCCGGTTGATGTCAATGAAACTTTGCACAATTTGGCGTGTTTAATGTTGAACTGGCTGCTCATTCTCTTCTAGTCAAACTGAAGAAGAGACGACCTGTCTAATTCTGTGGTTCCAATCTCAGAATAAGATTGTTTTATCGTATCACTTTGCTGCAAGTGCAAACTGATTCAAACAGATAGCACATGCAGGAACTTATTTAGTGGGCAAAAAAGAAATTTTTAATACCTTCCAGAGATAGGAAAAATAGTCGTGCGTCGCTTGCGGATCACTCCTAATTGCTTCAAAATGCTCCGATCGCCACGACTCCTTCAGATTCGAAGAATTCAGATCATTGCTCAAAACTTTTCTCGATAATGTTGGGCCTTCGGATCATTATTTAAAATGTTAGCAGGCGCATCAAAAAACGTTCACAAACTTCTCTTCAGAAATTGACAACGTCTGTGTCTCTTTGCTGTGCGATCCGGTTGATGTCACTGAAACTTTGTACAATTTGGCGTGTTTAATGTTGAACTGGCTGCTCATTGTTCGATTTCTATCGTATTTAGTCAGGAAATTGTGCCATTCCATTAACCTTACATGTTCCAATGCTTCTCTTCTAGTCAAACTGAAGAAGAGACGACCTGTCTAATTCTGTGGTTCCAATCTCAGAATAAGATTGTTTTATCGTAACATTTTGCTGCAAGTGCAAACTGATTCAAACAGATGGCACATGCAGGAACTTAAAAAGTGGGCAAAAAGAAATTTTTAATACCTTCCAGAGATAGGAAAAATAGTCGTGCGTCGCTTGCGGATCACTCTGAATTGCTTCAAAATGCTCCGATCGCCACGACTCCTTCAGATTCGAAGAATTCAGATCATTGCTCAAAACATTTCTCGATAATGTTGGGCCCTCCGATCATTTTAAAAAAGTTAGCAGGCGCTTCAAAAAGCGTTCACAAACTTCTCTGTAACAATTGACATTGTCTGTGTATCTTTGCTGTGCGATCCGGTTGATGTCAATGAAACTTTGCACAATTTGGCGTGTTTAATGTTGAACTGGCTGCTCATTGTTCGATTTCTATTATATTTGAGTTGGGAATTTGTCTGCCATTTTTATAAACGTTTGTTGTTCCTTCTCTTCTAGTCAAACTGAAGAAGAGACGACCTGTCTAATTCTGTGGTTCCAATCTCAGAATAAGATTGTTTTATCGTATCACTTTGCTGCAAGTGCAAACTGATTCAAACAGATGGCACATGCAGGAACTTATTTAGTGGGCAAAAAAGAAATTTTTAATACCTTCCAGAGATAGGAAAAATAGTCGTGCGTCGCTTGCGGATCACTCCTAATTGCTTCAAAATGCTCCGATCGCCACGACTCCTTCAGATTCGAAGAATTCAGATCATTGCTCAAAACTTTTCTCGATAATGTTGGGCCTTCGGATCATTATTTAAAATGTTAGCAGGCGCATCAAAAAACGTTCACAAACTTCTCTTCAGAAATTGACAACGTCTGTGTCTCTTTGCTGTGCGATCCGGTTGATGTCACTGAAACTTTGTACAATTTGGCGTGTTTAATGTTGAACTGGCTGCTCATTGTTCGATTTCTATCGTATTTAGTCAGGAAATTGTGCCATTCCATTAACCTTACATGTTCCAATGCTTCTCTTCTTGTCAAACTGAAGAAGAGACGACCTGTCTAATTCTGTGGTTCCAATCTCAGAATAAGATTGTTTTATCGTAACATTTTGCTGCAAGTGCAAACTGATTCAAACAGATGGCACATGCAGGAACTTAAAAAGTGGGCAAAAAGAAATTTTTAATACCTTTCAGAGATAGGAAAAATAGTCGTGCGTCGCTTGCGGATCACTCTGAATTGCTTCAAAATGCTCCGATCGCCACGACTCCTTCAGATTCGAAGAATTCAGATCATTGCGCAGAACTTTTCTCGATAATGTTGGGCCCTCCGATCATTTTAAAAAAGTTAGCAGGCGTATCAAAAAATGTTCACAAACTTCTCTGTAACAATTGACATTGTCTGTGTATCTTTGCTGTGCGATCCGGTTGATGTCAATGAAACTTTGCACAATTTGGCGTGTTTAATGTTGAACTGGCTGCTCATTCTCTTCTAGTCAAACTGAAGAAGAGACGACCTGTCTAATTCTGTGGTTCCAATCTCAGAATAAGATTGTTTTATCGTATCACTTTGCTGCAAGTGCAAACTGATTCAAACAGATAGCACATGCAGGAACTTATTTAGTGGGCAAAAAAGAAATTTTTAATACCTTCCAGAGATAGGAAAAATAGTCGTGCGTCGCTTGCGGATCACTCCTAATTGCTTCAAAATGCTCCGATCGCCACGACTCCTTCAGATTCGAAGAATTCAGATCATTGCTCAAAACTTTTCTCGATAATGTTGGGCCTTCGGATCATTATTTAAAATGTTAGCAGGCGCATCAAAAAACGTTCACAAACTTCTCTTCAGAAATTGACAACGTCTGTGTCTCTTTGCTGTGCGATCCGGTTGATGTCACTGAAACTTTGTACAATTTGGCGTGTTTAATGTTGAACTGGCTGCTCATTGTTCGATTTCTATCGTATTTAGTCAGGAAATTGTGCCATTCCATTAACCTTACATGTTCCAATGCTTCTCTTCTAGTAAAACTGAAGAAGAGACGACCTGTCTAATTCTGTGGTTCCAATCTCAGAATAAGATTGTTTTATCGTAACATTTTGCTGCAAGTGCAAACTGATTCAAACAGATGGCACATGCAGGAACTTAAAAAGTGGGCAAAAAGAAATTTTTAATACCTTCCAGAGATAGGAAAAATAGTCGTGCGTCGCTTGCGGATCACTCTGAATTGCTTCAAAATGCTCCGATCGCCACGACTCCTTCAGATTCGAAGAATTCAGATCATTGCGCAGAACTTTTCTCGATAATGTTGGGCCCTCCGATCATTTTAAAAAAGTTAGCAGGCGTATCAAAAAATGTTCACAAACTTCTCTGTAACAATTGACATTGTCTGTGTATCTTTGCTGTGCGATCCGGTTGATGTCAATGAAACTTTGCACAATTTGGCGTGTTTAATGTTGAACTGGCTGCTCATTCTCTTCTAGTCAAACTGAAGAAGAGACGACCTGTCTAATTCTGTGGTTCCAATCTCAGAATAAGATTGTTTTATCGTATCACTTTGCTGCAAGTGCAAACTGATTCAAACAGATAGCACATGCAGGAACTTATTTAGTGGGCAAAAAAGAAATTTTTAATACCTTCCAGAGATAGGAAAAATAGTCGTGCGTCGCTTGCGGATCACTCCTAATTGCTTCAAAATGCTCCGATCGCCACGACTCCTTCAGATTCGAAGAATTCAGATCATTGCTCAAAACTTTTCTCGATAATGTTGGGCCTTCGGATCATTATTTAAAATGTTAGCAGGCGCATCAAAAAACGTTCACAAACTTCTCTTCAGAAATTGACAACGTCTGTGTCTCTTTGCTGTGCGATCCGGTTGATGTCACTGAAACTTTGTACAATTTGGCGTGTTTAATGTTGAACTGGCTGCTCATTGTTCGATTTCTATCGTATTTAGTCAGGAAATTGTGCCATTCCATTAACCTTACATGTTCCAATGCCTCGCTTTTAGTCAAATTGAAGAAGAGACGACCTGTCTAATTCTGTGGTTCCAATCACAAACAGATGGATTCAAACAGATGGCACATGCAGGAACTTATTTAGTGGGCAAAAAGAAATTTTTAATACCTTCCAGAGATAGGAAAAATAGTCGTGCGTCGCTTGCGGATCACTCTGAATTGCTTCAAAATGCTCCGATCGCCACGACTCCTTCAGATTCGAAGAATTCAGATCATTGCTCAAAACATTTCTCGATAATGTTGGGCCCTCCGATCATTTTAAAAAAGTTAGCAGGCGCTTCAAAAAGCGTTCACAAACTTCTCTGTAACAATTGACATTGTCTGTGTATCTTTGCTGTGCGATCCGGTTGATGTCAATGAAACTTTGCACAATTTGGCGTGTTTAATGTTGAACTGGCTGCTCATTCTCTTCTAGTCAAACTGAAGAAGAGACGACCTGTCTAATTCTGTGGTTCCAATCTCAGAATAAGATTGTTTTATCGTATCACTTTGCTGCAAGTGCAAACTGATTCAAACAGATAGCACATGCAGGAACTTATTTAGTGGGCAAAAAAGAAATTTTTAATACCTTCCAGAGATAGGAAAAATAGTCGTGCGTCGCTTGCGGATCACTCCTAATTGCTTCAAAATGCTCCGATCGCCACGACTCCTTCAGATTCGAAGAATTCAGATCATTGCTCAAAACTTTTCTCGATAATGTTGGGCCTTCGGATCATTATTTAAAATGTTAGCAGGCGCATCAAAAAACGTTCACAAACTTCTCTTCAGAAATTGACAACGTCTGTGTCTCTTTGCTGTGCGATCCGGTTGATGTCACTGAAACTTTGTACAATTTGGCGTGTTTAATGTTGAACTGGCTGCTCATTGTTCGATTTCTATCGTATTTAGTCAGGAAATTGTGCCATTCCATTAACCTTACATGTTCCAATGCCTCGCTTTTAGTCAAATTGAAGAAGAGACGACCTGTCTAATTCTGTGGTTCCAATCACAAACAGATGGATTCAAACAGATGGCACATGCAGGAACTTATTTAGTGGGCAAAAAGAAATTTTTAATACCTTCCAGAGATAGGAAAAATAGTCGTGCGTCGCTTGCGGATCACTCTGAATTGCTTCAAAATGCTACGATCGCCACGACTCCTTCAGATTCGAAGAATTCAGATCATTGCTCAAAACATTTCTCGATAATGTTGGGCCCTCCGATCATTTTAAAAAAGCTAGCAGGCACTTCAAAAAGCGTTCACAAACTTCTCTGTAGAAATTGACATCGTCTGTGTCTCTTTGCTGTGCGATCCGGTTGATGTCAATGAAACTTTGCACAACTTTGCGTGTTTAATGTCGAACTGGCTGCTCATCCTCTAGTCAAACTGAAGAAGAGACGACCTGTCTAATTCTCTGGTTCCAATCACAGAATAAGATTGTTTTATCGTATCACTTTGCTAGAAGTGCAAACTGATTCAAACAGATAGCACATGCAGGAACTTAGAAAGTGGGCAAAAAAAGAAATTTTTAATACCTTCCAGAGATAAGAAAAATAGTCGTGCGTCGCTTGCCGATTGCTCTGAATTCCTTCAAAATGCTACGATCGCCACGACTCCTTCAGATTCGAAGAATTCAGATCATTGCTCAAAACTTTTCTCGATAATGTTGCGCCCTCCGATCATTTAAAAAAGTCAGCAGGCGCTTGGAAAAACGTTCACAAACTTCTCTGTAACAATTGACATCGTCTGTGTATCTTTGCTGTGCGATCCGGTTGATATCAATGAAACTTTGCTTAATTTTTTGTATTTAATGTTGAACTGGCTGCTCATTGTTCGATTTCTATGGTATTTAGTCAGGAAATTGTGCCATTCCATTAACCTTACATGTTCCAATGCTTCTCTTCTAGTCAAACTGAAGAAGAGATGACCTGTCTAATTCTGTGGTTCCAATCACAGAATAAGATTTTTTAATCGCATAACTTTGCTAGAAGTGCAAACTGATTCAAACAGATGGCACATGCAGGAACTTAATAAGTCGGCAAAAAAGAAATTTTTAATACCTTCCAGAGATAGGAAAAGTAGTCGTGCGTCGCTTGCGCATTGCTCTGAATTGCTTCAAAATGCTCCGATCGCCACGACTCCTTCAGATTCGAAGAATTCAGATCATTGCTCAAAACTTTTCTCGATAATGATGGGCCCTCCGATCATTTTAAAAAAGTTAGCAGGCGTATCAAAAAATGTTCACAAACTTCTCTTCAGAAATTGACAACGTCTGTGTCTCTTTGCTGTGCGATCCGGTTGATGTCACTGAAACTTTGTACAATTTGGCGTGTTTAATGTTGAACTGGCTGCTCATTGTTCGATTTCTATCGTATTTAGTCAGGAAATTGTGCCATTCCATTAACCTTACATGTTCCAATGCCTCGCTTTTAGTCAAATTGAAGAAGAGACGACCTGTCTAATTCTGTGGTTCCAATCACAAACAGATTTTTTAATCGCATAACTTTGCTAGAAGTGCAAACTGATTCAAACAGATGGCACATGCAGGAACTTATTTAGTGGGCAAAAAGAAATTTTTAATACCTTCCAGAGATAGGAAAAATAGTCGTGCGTCGCTTGCGGATCACTCTGAATTGCTTCAAAATGCTCCGATCGCCACGACTCCTTCAGATTCGAAGAATTCAGATCATTGCTCAAAACATTTCTCGATAATGTTGGGCCCTCCGATCATTTTAAAAAAGTTAGCAGGCGCTTCAAAAAGCGTTCACAAACTTCTCTGTAACAATTGACATTGTCTGTGTATCTTTGCTGTGCGATCCGGTTGATGTCAATGAAACTTTGCACAATTTGGCGTGTTTAATGTTGAACTGGCTGCTCATTTTCTCTTCTAGTCAAACTGAAGAAGAGACGACCTGTCTAATTCTGTGGTTCCAATCTCAGAATAAGATTGTTTTATCGTATCACTTTGCTGCAAGTGCAAACTGATTCAAACAGATAGCACATGCAGGAACTTATTTAGTGGGCAAAAAAGAAATTTTTAATACCTTCCAGAGATAGGAAAAATAGTCGTGCGTCGCTTGCGGATCACTCCTAATTGCTTCAAAATGCTCCGATCGCCACGACTCCTTCAGATTCGAAGAATTCAGATCATTGCTCAAAACTTTTCTCGATAATGTTGGGCCTTCGGATCATTATTTAAAATGTTAGCAGGCGCATCAAAAAACGTTCACAAACTCCTCTTCAGAAATTGACAACGTCTGTGTCTCTTTGCTGTGCGATCCGGTTGATGTCACTGAAACTTTGTACAATTTGGCGTGTTTAATGTTGAACTGGCTGCTCATTGTTCGATTTCTATCGTATTTAGTCAGGAAATTGTGCCATTCCATTAACCTTAAATCTTCAAATGCCTAGCTTATAGTCAAACTGAAGAAGAGACGACCTGTCTAATTCTGTGGTTCCAATCACAGAACAGATGGATTCAAACAGATTGCACATGCAGGAACTTATTTAGTGGGCAAAAAGAAATTTTTAATACCTTCCAGAGATAGGAAAAATAGTCGTGCGTCGCTTGCGGATCACTCTGAATTGCTTCAAAATGCTACGATCGCCACGACTCCTTCAGATTCGAAGAATTCAGATCATTGCTCAAAACATTTCTCGATAATGTTGGGCCCTCCGATCATTTTAAAAAAGCTAGCAGGCGCTTCAAAAAGCGTTCACAAACTTCTCTGTAGAAATTGACATCGTCTGTGTCTCTTTGCTGTGCGATCCGGTTGATGTCAATGAAACTTTGCACAATTTTGCGTGTTTAATGTCGAACTGGCTGCTCATCCTCTAGTCAAACTGAAGAAGAGACGACCTGTCTAATTCTCTGGTTCCAATCACAGAATAAGATTGTTTTATCGTATCACTTTGCTAGAAGTGCAAACTGATTCAAACAGATTGCACATGCAGGAACTTAGAAAGTGGGCAAAAAAAAGAAATTTTTAATACCTTCCAGAGATAGGAAAAGTAGTCGTGCGTCGCTTGCCGATTGCTCTGAATTGCTTCAAAATGCTCCGATCGCCACGACTCCTTCAGATTCGAAGAGTTCAGATCATTGCTCAAAACTTTTCTCGATAATGTTGGGCCCTCCGATCATTTAAAAAAGTCAGCAGGCGCTTGGAAAAACGTTCACAAACTTCTCTGTAACAATTGACATCGTCTGTGTATCTTTGCTGTGCGATCCGGTTGATATCAATGAAACTTTGCTTAATTTTTTGTATTTAATGTTGAACTGGCTGCTCATTGTTCGATTTCTATGGTATTTAGTCAGGAAATTGTGCCATTCCATTAACCTTACATGTTCCAATGCTTCTCTTCTAGTCAAACTGAAGAAGAGACGACCTGTCTAATTCTGTGGTTCCAATCACAGAATAAGATTTTTTAATCGCATAACTTTGCTAGAAGTGCAAACTGATTCAAACAGATGGCACATGCAGGAACTTAATAAGTCGGCAAAAAAGAAATTTTTAATACCTTCCAGAGATAGGAAAAGTAGTCGTGCGTCGCTTGCGCATTGCTCTGAATTGCTTCAAAATGCTCCGATCGCCACGACTCCTTCAGATTCGAAGAATTCAGATCATTGCTCAAAACTTTTCTCGATAATGATGGGCCCTCCGATCATTTTAAAAAAGTTAGCAGGCGTATCAAAAAATGTTCACAAACTTCTCTGTAACAATTGACATTGTCTGTGTATCTTTGCTGTGCGATCCGGTTGATATCAATGAAACTTTGCACAATTTGGCGTGTTTAATGTTGAACTGGCTGCTCATTGTTCGATTTCTATGGTATTTAGTCAGGAAATTGTGCCATTCCATTAACCTTACATGTTCCAATGCCTCGCTTTTAGTCAAACTGAAGAAGAGACGACCTGTCTAATTCTGTGGTTCCAATCTCAGAATAAGATTGTTTTATCGTATCACTTTGCTGCAAGTGCAAACTGATTCAAACAGATAGCACATGCAGGAACTTATTTAGTGGGCAAAAAAGAAATTTTTAATACCTTCCAGAGATAGGAAAAATAGTCGTGCGTCGCTTGCGGATCACACCTAATTTCTTCAAAATGCTCCGATCGCCACGATTCCTTCAGATTCGAAGAATTCAGATCATTGCTCAAAACTTTTCTCGATAATGTTGGGCCCTCCGATCATTTTAAAAAAAGTTAGCAGGCACATCAAAAAACGTTCACAAACTTCTCTGTAGAACTTGACATCGTCTGTGTCTCTTTGCTGAGCGATCCGGTTGATGTCACTGAAACTTTGTACAATTTGGCGTGTTTAATGTTGAACTGGCTGCTCATTGTTCGATTTCTATGGTATTTAGTCAGGAAATTGTGCCATTCCATTAACCTTACATGTTCCAATGCCTCGCTTTTAGTCAAATTGAAGAAGAGACGACCTGTCTAATTCTGTGGTTCCAATCACAAACAGATGGATTCAAACAGATGGCACATGCAGGAACTTATTAAGTGGGCAAAAAAAGAAAATTTTAATACCTTCAAGGGATAGGAAAAATAGTCGTGCGTCGCTTGCGGATTGCTCTGAATTGCTTCAAAATGCTCCGATCGCCACTACTCCTTCAGATTCGAAGAATTCAGATCATTGCGCAAAACTTTTCTCGATAATGTTGGGCCCTCCGATCATTTTAAAAAAGCTAGCAGGCGCTTCAAAAAGCGTTCACAAACTTCTCTGTAGAAATTGACATCGTCTGTGTCTCTTTGCTGTGCGATCCGGTTGATGTCAATGAAACTTTGCACAATTTTGCGTGTTTAATGTTGAACTGGCTGCTCATTCTCTTCTAGTCAAACTGAAGAAGAGACGACCTGTCTAATTCTGTGGTTCCAATCTCAGAATAAGATTGTTTAATCGCATCACTTTCCTAGAAGTGCAAACTGGTTCAAACAGATGGCACATGCAGGAACTTAATAAGTGGGCAAAAAAAGAAATTTTTAATACCTTCCAGAGATAGGAAAAATAGTCGTGCGTCGCTTGCGGATTGCTCTGAATTCCTTCAAAATGCTACGATCGCCACGACTCCTTCAGATTCGAAGAATTCAGATCATTGCTCAAAACTTTTCTCGATAATGTTGCGCCCTCCGATCATTTAAAAAAGTCAGCAGGCGCTTGGAAAAACGTTCACAAACTTCTCTGTAACAATTGACATCGTCTGTGTATCTTTGCTGTGCGATCCGGTTGATATCAATGAAACTTTGCACAATTTGGCGTGTTTAATGTTGAACTGGCTGCTCATTGTTCGATTTCTATGGTATTTAGTCAGGAAATTGTGCCATTCCATTAACCTTACATGTTCCAATGCTTCTCTTCTAGTCAAACTGAAGAAGAGACGACCTGTCTAATTCTGTGGTTCCAATCACAGAATAAGATTTTTTAATCGCATAACTTTGCTAGAAGTGCAAACTGATTCAAACAGATGGCACATGCAGGAACTTAAAAAGTTGGCAAAGAAAAGAAATTTTTAATACCTTTCATAGATAGGAAAAGTAGTCGTGCGTCGCTTGCGCATTGCTCTGAATTCCTTCAAAATGCTCCGATCGCCACGACTCCTTCAGATTCGAAGAATTCAGATCATTGCTCAAAACTTTTCTCGATAATGATGGGCCCTCCGATCATTTTAAAAAAGTTAGCAGGCGTATCAAAAAATGTTCACAAACTTCTCTGTAACAATTGACATTGTCTGTGTATCTTTGCTGTGCGATCCGGTTGATATCAATGAAACTTTGCACAATTTGGCGTGTTTAATGTTGAACTGGCTGCTCATTGTTCGATTTCTATGGAAATTGTGCCATTCCATTAACCTTACATGTTCCAATGCTTCTCTTCTAGTCAAACTGAAGAAGAGACGACCTGTCTAATTCTGTGGTTCCAATCACAGAATAAGATTGTTTTATCGTATCACTTTGCTGCAAGTGCAAACTGATTCAAACAGATGGCACATGCAGGAACTTATTAAGTGGGCAAAAAAAGAAATTTTTAATACCTTCCAGAGATAGGAAAAATAGTCGTGCGTCGCTTGCGGATCACTCTGAATTCCTTCAAAATGCTCCGATCGCCACGACTCCTTCAGATTCGAAGAATTCAGATCATTGCTCAAAACATTTCTCGATAATGTTGGGCCCTCCGATCATTTAAAAAAAGTCAGCAGGCGCATAAAAAAATGTTCACAAACTTCTCTGTAACAATTGACATCGTCTGTGTATCTTTGCTGTGCGATCCGGTTGATATCAATGAAACTTTGCTTAATTTTTTGTATTTAATGTTGAACTGGCTGCTCATTGTTCGATTTCTATGGTATTTAGTCAGGAAATTGTGCCATTCCATTAACCTTACATGTTCCAATGCTTCTCTTCTAGTCAAACTGAAGAAGAGACGACCTGTCTAATTCTGTGGTTCCAATCACAGAATAAGATTTTTTAATCGCATAACTTTGCTAGAAGTGCAAACTGATTCAAACAGATGGCACATGCAGGAACTTAAACAGTGGGCAAAAAAGAAATTTTTAATACCTTCCAGAGATAGGAAAAATAGTCGTGCGTCGCTTGCGGATTACTCTGAATTCCTTCAAAATGCTCCGATCGCCACGACTCCTTCAGATTCGAAGAATTCAGATCATTGCGCAAAAGCTTTCTTGATAACGTTGGGCCCTCCGATCATTATTTAAAAAGTTAGCAGGCGCACGATAAAACGTTCACAAACTTCTCTGTAACAATTGACATCGTCTGTGTCTCTTTGCTGTGCGATCCGGTTGATGTCAATGAAACTTTGCACAATTTGGCGTGTTTAATGTTGAACTGGCTGCTCATTGTTCGATTTCTATGGTATTTAGTCAGGAAATTGTGCCATTCCATTAACCTTACATGTTCCAATGCTTCTCTTCTAGTCAAACTGAAGAAGAGACGACCTGTCTAATTCTGTGGTTCCAATCACAGAATAAGATTTTTTAATCGCATAACTTTGCTAGAAGTGCAAACTGATTCAAACAGATGGCACATGCAGGAACTTAATAAGTCGGCAAAAAAAGAAATTTTTAATACCTTCCAGAGATAGGAAAAATAGTCGTGCGTCGCTTGCGCATTGCTCTGAATTGCTTCAAAATGCTCCGATCGCCACGACTCCTTCAGATTCGAAGAATTCAGATCATTGCGCAGAACTTTTCTCGATAATGTTGGGCCCTCCGATCATTTTAAAAAAGTTAGCAGGCGTATCAAAAAATGTTCACAAACTTCTCTGTAACAATTGACATTGTCTGTGTATCTTTGCTGTGCGATCCGGTTGATATCAATGAAACTTTGCACAATTTGGCGTGTTTAATGTTGAACTGGCTGCTCATTGTTCGATTTCTATGGTATTTAGTCAGGAAATTCCAATGCTTCCCTTCTAGTCAAATTGAAGAAGAGACGACCTGTCTAATTCTGTGGTTCCAATCACAGAATAAGATTGTTTTATCGTATCACTTTGCTAGAAGTGCAAACTGATTCAAACAGATAGCACATGCAGGAACTCAATAAGTGGGTAAAAAAAGAAATTTTTAATACTTTGCTGAAATAGGAAAAATAGTCGTTCGTCGCTTGCGGATTGCTCCGAATTCCTTCACAATGCTCCGACCGCCACGACTCCTTCAGATTCGAAGAATTCAGATCATTGCTCAAAACTTTTCTCGATAATGTTCGGCCCTCCGATCATTTTAAAAAAAGTTAGCAGGCGCATAAAAAAACGTTCACAAACTTCTCTGTAGAGCTTGACATCGTCTGTCTCTTTGCTGTGCGATCCGGTTGATGTCACTGAAACTTTGCACAATTTGGCGTGTTTAATGTTGAACTGGCTGCTCATTGTTCGATTTCTATGGTATTTAGTCAGGAAATTGTGCCATTCCATTAACCTTACATGTTCCAATGCTTCTCTTCTAGTCAAACTGAAGAAGAGACGACCTGTCTAATTCTGTGGTTCCAATCACAGAACAGATTTTTTAATCGCATAACTTTGCTAGAAGTGCAAACTGATTCAAACAGATGGCACATGCAGGAACTTAAAAAGTGGGCAAAAAAAGAAATTTTTAATACCTTCCAGAGATAGGAAAAGTAGTCGTGCGTCGCTTGCGGATTGCTCTGAATTCCTTCAAAATGCTCCGATCGCCACGACTCCTTCAGATTCGAAGAATTCAGATCATTGCTCAAAACTTTTCTCGATAATGTTGGGCCCTCCGATCATTTTAAAAAAGTTAGCAGGCGTATCAAAAAATGTTCACAAACTTCTCTGTAACAATTGACATCGTCTGTGTCTCTTTGCTGTGCGATCCGGTTGATGTCAATGAAACTTTGCACAATTTGGCGTGTTTAATGTTGAACTGGCTGCTCATTGTTCGATTTCTATGGTATTTAGTCAGGTGTGCCATTCCATTAACCTTACATGTTCCAATGCTTCTCTTCTAGTCAAACTGAAGAAGAGACGACCTGTCTAATTCTGTGGTTCCAATCACAGAATAAGATTGTTTTATCGTATCACTTTTCTGCAAGTGCAAACTGATTCAAACAGATGGCACATGCAGGAACTTAAACAGTGGGCAAAAAAAGAAATTTTTAATACCTTCCAGAGATAGGAAAAGTAGTCGTGCGTCGCTTGCGGATTGCTCCGAATTCCTTCAAAATGCTCCGATCGCCACGACTCCTTCAGATTCGAAGAGTTCAGATCATTGCTAAAAACTTTTCTCGATAATGATGGGCCCTCCGATCATCTTTTAAAACTTAGCAGGCGCATAAAAAACGTTCACAAACTTCTCTGTAGAAATTGACATCGTCTGTGTCTCTTTGCTGTGCGATCCGGTTGATGTCAATGAAACTTTGCACAATTTGGCGTGTTTAATGTTGAACTGGCTGCTCATTGTTCGATTTCTATGGTATTTAGTCAGGAAATTGTGCCATTCCATTAACCTTACATGTTCCAATGCTTCTCTTCTAGTCAAACTGAAGAAGAGACGACCTGTCTAATTCTGTGGTTCCAATCACAGAACAGATTTTTTAATCGCATAACTTTGCTAGAAGTTGCAAACGGATTCAAACAGATGGCACATGCAGGAACTTAAAAAGTGGGCAAAAAAGAAATTTTTAATACCTTCCAGAGATAGGAAAAGTAGTCGTGCGTCGCTTGCGGATTGCTCTGAATTCCTTCAAAATGCTCCGATCGCCACGACTCCTTCAGATTCGAAGAATTCAGATCATTGCTCAAAACTTTTCTCGATAATGTTGGGCCCTCCGATCATTTTAAAAAAGTTAGCAGGCGCTTTGAAAAATGTTCACAAACTACTCTGTAACAATTGACATCGTCTGCGTCTCTTTGCTGTGCGATCCGGTTGATGTCACTGAAACTTTGCACAATTTGTCGTGTTTAATGTTGAACTGGCTGCTCATTGTTCGATTTCTATGGTATTTAGTCAGGAAATTGTGCCATTCCATTAACCTTACATGTTCCAATGCTTCTCTTCTAGTCAAACTGAAGAAGAGACGACCTGTCTAATTCTGTGGTTCCAATCACAGAATAAGATTGTTTTATCGTATAACTATGCTAGAAGTGCAAACTGATTCAAACAGATGGCACATGCAGGAACTCAATAAATGGTAAAAAAACAGAAATTTTTAATAATTTACACAGATAAGAAAAATAGTCGTGCGTCGGTTGCGGATTGCTCTGAATTCCTTCAAAATGCTCCGATCGACACGACTCCTTCAGATTCGAAGAATTCAGATCATTGCTCAAAACTTTTCTCGATAATGTTGGGTCCTCCGATCATCTTTAAAAACTTAGCAGGCGCATAAAAAACGTTCACAAACTTCTCTGTAGAAATTGACATCGTCTGTGTCTCTTTGCTGTGCGATCCGGTTGATGTCAATGAAACTTTGCACAATTTGGCGTGTTTAATGTTGAACTGGCTGCTCATTGTTCGATTTCTATGGTATTTAGTCAGGAAATTGTGCCATTCCATTAACCTTACATGTTCCAATGCTTCTCTTCTAGTCAAACTGAAGAAGAGACGACCTGTCTAATTCTGTGGTTCCAATCACAAACAGATTTTTTAATCGCATAAGTGCAAACTGACTCAAACAGATGGCACATGCAGGAACTTATTAAGTGGGCAAAAAAAAGAAATTTTTAATACCTTGCTAAAATACGAAAAATAGTCGTGCGTCGCTTGCGGATTGCTCCGAATTCCTTCACAATGCTCCGACCGCCACGACTCCTTCAGATTCGAAGAATTCAGATCATTGCTCAAAACTTTTCTCGATAATGTTCGGGCCTCCGATCATTTTAAAAAAGTTAGCAGGCGCATGAAAAAACGTTCACAAACTTCTCTGTAGAACTTGACATCGTCTGTGTCTCTTTGCTGTGCGATCCGGTTGATGTCACTGAGACTTTTCACAATTTGGCGTGTTTAATGTTGAACTGGCAGCCCATTGTTCGATTTCTATAGTATTTATTCAGGTAACCTTACATGTTCCAATGCTTCTCTTCTAGTCAAACTGAAGAAGAGACGACCTGTCTAATTCTGTGGTTCCAATCACAGCATAAGATTTTTTAATCGCATAACTTTGCTAGAAGTGCAAACTGATTCAAACAGATGGCACATGCAGGAACTTAAAAAGTGGGCAAATAAAGAAATTTTTAATACCTTCCAGAGATAGGAAAAATAGTCGTGCGTCGCTTGCGGATTGCTCTGAATTCCTTCAAAATGCTACGATCGCCACGACTCCTTCAGATTCGAAGAATTCAGATCATTGCTCAAAACTTTTCTCGATAATGTTGGGCCCTCCGATCATTTAAAAAAGTCAGCAGGCGCTTGGAAAAACGTTCACAAACTTCTCTGTAACAATTGACATCGTCTGTGTATCTTTGCTGTGCGATCCGGTTGATATCAATGAAACTTTGCATAATTTTGAGTTTTTAATGTTGAACTGGCTGCTCATTGTTCGATTTCTATGGTATTTAGTCAGGAAATTGTGCCATTCCATTAACCTTACATGTTCCAATGCTTCTCTTCTAGTCAAACTGAAGAAGAGACGACCTGTCTAATTCTGTGGTTCCAATCACAGAATAAGATTTTTTAATCGCATAACTTTGCTAGAAGTGCAAACTGATTCAAACAGATGGCACATGCAGGAACTTAAAAAGTGGGCAAAAAAGAAATTTTTAATACCTTCCAGAGATAGGAAAAGTAGTCGTGCGTCGCTTGCGGATTGCTCTGAATTCCTTCAAAATGCTCCGATCGCCACGACTCCTTCAGATTCGAAGAATTCAGATCATTGCTCAAAACTTTTCTCGATAATGTTGGGCCCTCCGATCATTTTAAAAAAGTTAGCAGGCGTATCAAAAAATGTTCACAAACTTCTCTGTAACAATTGACATCGTCTGTGTATCTTTGCTGTGCGATCCGGTTGATATCAATGAAACTTTGCACAATTTGGCGTGTTTAATGTTGAACTGGCTGCTCATTGTTCGATTTCTATGGTATTTAGTCAGGAAATTGTGCCATTCCATTAACCTTACATGTTCCAATGCTTCTCTTCTAGTCAAACTGAAGAAGAGACGACCTGTCTAATTCTGTGGTTCCAATCACAAACAGATTTTTTAATCGCATAACTTTGCTGGAAGTGCAAACTGATTCAAACAGATGGCACATGCAGGAACTTAAAAAGTGGGCAAAAAAGAAATTTTTAATAATTTGCTGAAATAGGAAAAGTAGTCGTGCGTCGCTTGCGCATTGCTCTGAATTCCTTCAAAATGCTACGATCGCCACGACTCCATCAGATTCGAAGAATTCAGATCATTGCTCAAAACTTTTCTCGATAATGTTGCGCCCTCCGAACATTTTAAAAAAAGTCAGCAGGCGCATCAAAAAACGTTCACAAACTTCTCTGTAACAATTGACATCGTCTGTGTATCTTTGCTGTGCGATCCGGTTGATATCAATGAAACTTTGCTTAATTTTTTGTATTTAATGTTGAACTGGCTGCTCATTGTTCGATTTCTATGGTATTTAGTCAGGAAATTGTGCCATTCCATTAACCTTACATGTTCCAATGCTTCTCTTCTAGTCAAACTGAAGAAGAGACGACCTGTCTAATTCTGTGGTTCCAATCACATAATAAGATTTTTTAATCGCATAACTTTGCTAGAAGTGCAAACTGATTCAAACAGATGGCACATGCAGGAACTTAAAAAGTGGGCAAAAAAAGAAATTTTTAATACCTTCCAGAGATAGGAAAAGTAGTCGTGCGTCGCTTGCGGATTGCTCTGAATTCCTTCAAAATGCTCCGATCGCCACGACTCCTTCAGATTCGAAGAATTCAGATCATTGCTCAAAACTTTTCTCGATAATGTTGGGCCCTCCGATCATTTTAAAAAAGTTAGCAGGCGTATCAAAAAATGTTCACAAACTTCTCTGTAGAAATTGACATCGTCTGTGTATCTTTGCTGTGCGATCCGGTTGATATCAATGAAACTTTGCTTAATTTTTTGTATTTAATGTTGAACTGGCTGCTCATTGTTCGATTTCTATGGTATTTATTCAGGAAATTGTGCCATTCCATTAACCTTACATGTTCCAATGCTTCTCTTCTAGTCAAACTGAAGAAGAGACGACCTGTCTAATTCTGTGGTTCCAATCACAGAATAAGATTTTTTAATCGCATAACTTTGCTAGAAGTGCAAACTGATTCAAACAGATGGCACATGCAGGAACTTAATAAGTCGGCAAAAAAAGAAATTTTTAATACCTTCCAGAGATAGGAAAAGTAGTCGTGCGTCGCTTGCGGATTGCTCTGAATTCCTTCAAAATGCTACGATCGCCACGACTCCTTCAGATTCGAAGAATTCAGATCATTGCTCAAAACTTTTCTCGATAATGTTGGGCCCTCCGATCATTTTAAAAAAGTTAGCAGGCGTATCAAAAAATGTTCACAAACTTCTCTGTAACAATTGACATCGTCTGTGTATCTTTGCTGTGCGATCCGGTTGATATCAATGAAACTTTGCACAATTTTTTGTTTTTAATGTTGAACTGGCTGCTCATTTTTCGATTTCTATGGTATTTAGTCAGGAAATTGTGCCATTCCATTAACCTTACATGTTCCAATGCTTCTCTTCTAGTCAAACTGAAGAAGAGACGACCTGTCTAATTCTGTGGTTCCAATCATAGAATAAGATTTTTTAATCGCATAACTTTGCTAGAAGTGCAAACTGATTCAAACAGATGGCACATGCAGGAACTTAAACAGTGGGCAAAAAAAGAAATTTTTAATACCTTCCAGAGATAGGAAAAGTAGTCGTGCGTCGCTTGCGGATTGCTCTGAATTCCTTCAAAATGCTCCGATCGCCACGACTCCTTCAGATTCGAAGAATTCAGATCATTGCTCAAAACTTTTCTCGATAATGTTGGGCCATCCGATCATTTTAAAAAAGTTAGCAGGCGCTTGAAAAAACGTTCACAAACTTCTCTGTAGCAATTGACATCGTCTGTGTCTCTTTGCTGTGCGATCCGGTTGATATCAATGAAACTTTGCACAATTTGGCGTGTTTAATGTTGAACTGGCTGCTCATTGTTCGATTTCTATGGTATTTAGTCAGGAAATTGTGCCATTCCATTAACCTTACATGTTCCAATGCTTCTCTTCTAGTCAAACTGAAGAAGAGACGACCTGTCTAATTCTGTGGTTCCAATCATAGAATAAGATTTTTTAATCGCATAACTTTGCTACAAGTGCAAACTGATTCAAAAAGATAGCACATGCAGGAACTCAATAAGTGGGTAAAAAAAGAAATTTTTAATACCTTGCTGAAATAGGAAAAATAGTCGTGCGTCGCTTGCGGATTGCTCCGAATTCCTTCAAAATGCTCCGATCGCCACGACTCCTTCAGATTCGAAGAATTCAGATCATTGCTCAAAACTTTTCTCGATAATGTTGGGCCCTCCGATCATTTTAAAAAAGTTAGCAGGCGTATCAAAAAATGTTCACAAACTTCTCTGTAACAATTGACATCGTCTGTGTATCTTTGCTGTGCGATCCGGTTGATATCAATGAAACTTTGCACAATTTGGCGTGTTTAATGTTGAACTGGCTGCTCATTGTTCGATTTCTATGGTATTTAGTCAGGAAATTGTGCCATTCCATTAACCTTACATGTTCCAATGCTTCTCTTCTAGTCAAACTGAAGAAGAGACGACCTGTCTAATTCTGTGGTTCCAATCACAGAATAAGATTTTTTAATCGCATAACTTTGCTAGAAGTGCAAACTGATTCAAACAGATGGCACATGCAGGAACTTAAAAAGTGGGCAAAAAAAGAAATTTTTAATACCTTCCAGAGATAGGAAAAGTAGTCGTGCGTCGCTTGCGGATTGCTCTGAATTCCTTCAAAATGCTCCGATCGCCACGACTCCTTCAGATTCGAAGAATTCAGATCATTGCTCAAAACTTTTCTCGATAATGTTGGGCCCTCCGATCATTTTAAAAAAGTTAGCAGGCGTATCAAAAAATGTTCACAAACTTCTCTGTAACAATTGACATCGTCTGTGTATCTTTGCTGTGCGATCCGGTTGATATCAATGAAACTTTGCACAATTTGGCGTGTTTAATGTTGAACTGGCTGCTCATTGTTCGATTTCTATGGTATTTAGTCAGGAAATTGTGCCATTCCATTAACCTTACATGTTCCAATGCTTCTCTTCTAGTCAAACTGAAGAAGAGACGACCTGTCTAATTCTGTGGTTCCAATCACAGAATAAGATTTTTTAATCGCATAACTTTGCTAGAAGTGCAAACTGATTCAAACAGATGGCACATGCAGGAACTTAAAAATGGGCAAAAAAAGAAATTTTTAATACCTTCCAGAGATAGGAAAAGTAGTCGTGCGTCGCTTGCGGATTGCTCTGAATTCCTTCAAAATGCTACGATCGCCACGACTCCTTCAGATTCGAAGAATTCAGATCATTGCTCAAAACTTTTCTCGATAATGTTGGGCCCTCCGATCATTTTAAAAAAGTTAGCAGGCGCTTGAAAAAACGTTCACAAACTTCTCTGTAGAAATTGACATCGTCTGTGTCTCTTTGCTGTGCGATCCGGTTGATGTCAATGAAACTTTGCACAATTTGGCGTGTTTAATGTTGAACTGGCTGCTCATTGTTCGATTTCTATGGTATTTAGTCAGGAAATTGTGCCATTCCATTAACCTTACATGTTCCAATGCTTCTCTTCTAGTCAAACTGAAGAAGAGACGACCTGTCTAATTCTGTGGTTCCAATCACAGAATTAGATTTTTTAATCGCATAACTTTGCTAGAAGTGCAAACTGATTCAAACAGATGGCACATGCAGGAACTTAAAAAGTGGGCAAAAAAGAAATTTTTAATACCTTCCAGAGATAGGAAAAGTAGTCGTGCGTCGCTTGCGGATTGCTCTGAATTCCTTCAAAATGCTCCGATCGCCACGACTCCTTCAGATTCGAAGAATTCAGATCATTGCTCAAAACTTTTCTCGATAATGTTGGGCCCTCCGATCATTTTAAAAAAGTTAGCAGGCGTATCAAAAAATGTTCACAAACTTCTCTGTAGAAATTGACATCGTCTGTGTCTCTTTGCTGTGCGATCCGGTTGATATCAATGAAACTTTGCACAATTTGGCGTGTTTAATGTTGAACTGGCTGCTCATTGTTCGATTTCTATGGTATTTAGTCAGGAAATTGTGCCATTCCATTAACCTTACATGTTCCAATGCTTCTCTTCTAGTCAAACTGAAGAAGAGACGACCTGTCTAATTCTGTGGTTCCAATCACAGAATTAGATTTTTTAATCGCATAACTTTGCTAGAAGTGCAAACTGATTCAAACAGATGGCACATGCAGGAACTTAAAAAGTGGGCAAAAAAAGAAATTTTTAATACCTTCCAGAGATAGGAAAAGTAGTCGTGCGTCGCTTGCGGATTGCTCTGAATTCCTTCAAAATGCTCCGATCGCCACGACTCCTTCAGATTCGAAGAATTCAGATCATTGCTCAAAACTTTTCTCGATAATGTTGGGCCCTCCGATCATTTTAAAAAAGTTAGCAGGCGTATCAAAAAATGTTCACAAACTTCTCTGTAAAATTGACATCGTCTGTGTCTCTTTGCTGTGCGATCCGGTTGATATCAATGAAACTTTGCACAATTTGGCGTGTTTAATGTTGAACTGGCTGCTCATTGTTCGATTTCTATGGTATTTAGTCAGGAAATTGTGCCATTCCATTAACCTTACATGTTCCAATGCTTCTCTTCTAGTCAAACTGAAGAAGAGACGACCTGTCTAATTCTGTGGTTCCAATCACAGAATTAGATTTTTTAATCGCATAACTTTGCTAGAAGTGCAAACTGATTCAAACAGATGGCACATGCAGGAACTTAAAAAGTGGGCAAAAAAAGAAATTTTTAATACCTTCCAGAGATAGGAAAAGTAGTCGTGCGTCGCTTGCGGATTGCTCTGAATTCCTTCAAAATGCTCCGATCGCCACGACTCCTTCAGATTCGAAGAATTCAGATCATTGCTCAAAACTTTTCTCGATAATGTTGGGCCCTCCGATCATTTTAAAAAAGTTAGCAGGCGTATCAAAAAATGTTCACAAACTTCTCTGTAGAAATTGACATCGTCTGTGTCTCTTTGCTGTGCGATCCGGTTGATATCAATGAAACTTTGCTTAATTTTTTGTATTTAATGTTGAACTGGTTGCTCATTGTTCGATTTCTATGGTATTTAGTCAGGAAATTGTGCCATTCCATTAACCTTACATGTTCCAATGCTTCTCTTCTAGTCAAACTGAAGAAGAGACGACCTGTCTAATTCTGTGGTTCCAATCACAGAATAAGATTTTTTAATCGCATAACTTTGCTAGAAGTGCAAACTGATTCAAACAGATGGCACATGCAGGAACTTAAAAAGTGGGCAAAAAAAGAAATTTTTAATACCTTCCAGAGATAGGAAAAGTAGTCGTGCGTCGCTTGCGGATTGCTCTGAATTCCTTCAAAATGCTCCGATCGCCACGACTCCTTCAGATTCGAAGAATTCAGATCATTGCTCAAAACTTTTCTCGATAATGTTGGGCCCTCCGATCATTTTAAAAAAGTTAGCAGGCGTATCAAAAAATGTTCACAAACTTCTCTGTAATAATTGACATTGTCTGTGTCTCTTTGCTGTGCGATCCGGTTGATATCAATGAAACTTTGCACAATATGGCGTGTTTAATGTTGAACTGGCTGCTCATTGTTCGATTTCTATGGTATTTATTCAGGAAATTGTGCCATTCCATTAACCTTACATGTTCCAATGCTTCTCTTCTAGTAAAACTGAAGAAGAGACGACCTGTCTAATTCTGTGGTTCCAATCACAGAATTAGATTTTTTAATCGCATAACTTTGCTAGAAGTGCAAACTGATTCAAACAGATGGCACATGCAGGAACTTAAAAAGTGGGCAAAAAAAGAAATTTTTAATACCTTCCAGAGATAGGAAAAGTAGTCGTGCGTCGCTTGCGGATTGCTCTGAATTCCTTCAAAATGCTCCGATCGCCACGACTCCTTCAGATTCGAAGAATTCAGATCATTGCTCAAAACTTTTCTCGATAATGTTGGGCCCTCCGATCATTTTAAAAAAGTTAGCAGGCGTATCAAAAAATGTTCACAAACTTCTCTGTAACAATTGACATCGTCTGTGTCTCTTTGCTGTGCGATCCGGTTGATATCAATGAAACTTTGCACAATTTGGCGTGTTTAATGTTGAACTGGCTGCTCATTGTTCGATTTCTATGGTATTTAGTCAGGAAATTGTGCCATTCCATTAACCTTACATGTTCCAATGCTTCTCTTCTAGTCAAACTGAAGAAGAGACGACCTGTCTAATTCTGTGGTTCCAATCACAGAATTAGATTTTTTAATCGCATAACTTTGCTAGAAGTGCAAACTGATTCAAACAGATGGCACATGCAGGAACTTAAAAAGTGGGCAAAAAAAGAAATTTTTAATACCTTCCAGAGATAGGAAAAGTAGTCGTGCGTCGCTTGCGGATTGCTCTGAATTCCTTCAAAATGCTCCGATCGCCACGACTCCTTCAGATTCGAAGAATTCAGATCATTGCTCAAAACTTTTCTCGATAATGTTGGGCCCTCCGATCATTTTAAAAAAGTTAGCAGGCGTATCAAAAAATGTTCACAAACTTCTCTGTAACAATTGACATCGTCTGTGTCTCTTTGCTGTGCGATCCGGTTGATATCAATGAAACTTTGCACAATTTGGCGTGTTTAATGTTGAACTGGCTGCTCATTGTTCGATTTCTATGGTATTTAGTCAGGAAATTGTGCCATTCCATTAACCTTACATGTTCCAATGCTTCTCTTCTAGTCAAACTGAAGAAGAGACGACCTGTCTAATTCTGTGGTTCCAATCACAGAATAAGATTTTTTAATCGCATAACTTTGCTAGAAGTGCAAACTGATTCAAACAGATGGCACATGCAGGAACTTAAAAAGTGGGCAAAAAAAGAAATTTTTAATACCTTCCAGAGATAGGAAAAGTAGTCGTGCGTCGCTTGCGGATTGCTCTGAATTCCTTCAAAATGCTCCGATCGCCACGACTCCTTCAGATTCGAAGAATTCAGATCATTGCTCAAAACTTTTCTCGATAATGTTGGGCCCTCCGATCATTTTAAAAAAGTTAGCAGGCGTATCAAAAAATGTTCACAAACTTCTCTGTAACAATTGACATCGTCTGTGTATCTTTGCTGTGCGATCCGGTTGATATCAATGAAACTTTGCACAATTTGGCGTGTTTAATGTTGAACTGGCTGCTCATTGTTCGATTTCTATGGTATTTAGTCAGGAAATTGTGCCATTCCATTAACCTTACATGTTCCAATGCTTCTCTTCTAGTCAAACTGAAGAAGAGACGACCTGTCTAATTCTGTGGTTCCAATCACAGAATTAGATTTTTTAATCGCATAACTTTGCTAGAAGTGCAAACTGATTCAAACAGATGGCACATGCAGGAACTTAAAAAGTGGGCAAAAAAAGAAATTTTTAATACCTTCCAGAGATAGGAAAAGTAGTCGTGCGTCGCTTGCGGATTGCTCTGAATTCCTTCAAAATGCTCCGATCGCCACGACTCCTTCAGATTCGAAGAATTCAGATCATTGCTCAAAACTTTTCTCGATAATGTTGGGCCCTCCGATCATTTTAAAAAAGTTAGCAGGCGTATCAAAAAATGTTCACAAACTTCTCTGTAGAAATTGACATCGTCTGTGTCTCTTTGCTGTGCGATCCGGTTGATATCAATGAAACTTTGCACAATTTGGCGTGTTTAATGTTGAACTGGCTGCTCATTGTTCGATTTCTATGGTATTTAGTCAGGAAATTGTGCCATTCCATTAACCTTACATGTTCCAATGCTTCTCTTCTAGTCAAACTGAAGAAGAGACGACCTGTCTAATTCTGTGGTTCCAATCACAGAATTAGATTTTTTAATCGCATAACTTTGCTAGAAGTGCAAACTGATTCAAACAGATGGCACATGCAGGAACTTAAAAAGTGGGCAAAAAAGAAATTTTTAATACCTTCCAGAGATAGGAAAAGTAGTCGTGCGTCGCTTGCGGATTGCTCTGAATTCCTTCAAAATGCTCCGATCGCCACGACTCCTTCAGATTCGAAGAATTCAGATCATTGCTCAAAACTTTTCTCGATAATGTTGGGCCCTCCGATCATTTTAAAAAAGTTAGCAGGCGTATCAAAAAATGTTCACAAACTTCTCTGTAGAAATTGACATCGTCTGTGTCTCTTTGCTGTGCGATCCGGTTGATATCAATGAAACTTTGCACAATTTGGCGTGTTTAATGTTGAACTGGCTGCTCATTGTTCGATTTCTATGGTATTTAGTCAGGAAATTGTGCCATTCCATTAACCTTACATGTTCCAATGCTTCTCTTCTAGTCAAACTGAAGAAGAGACGACCTGTCTAATTCTGTGGTTCCAATCACAGAATTAGATTTTTTAATCGCATAACTTTGCTAGAAGTGCAAACTGATTCAAACAGATGGCACATGCAGGAACTTAAAAAGTGGGCAAAAAAAGAAATTTT
>CAJQUW010008136.1:7500-116215 GCA_907163375.1 Prostheceraeus crozeri
TATTATCCAACTAAAATGATAAGTCGCTACTTCCCTCCCTCTCCTCCCTTGAACGTAAACTTAATACAATCTTTTTTCATTTTCAGGCATCTACTCCATCTACTGCACTAGTAGGACAAAATGGCGGTCAAACGTTACAAGGTTCGCTACGGTCAGATCATCTACAACTGAGGCCAGTGGAAGAAACAACCAAAGTACATAATCCTACACCGCTACAGCGTAAATTTAAACAAGCCTTGCGTTATGATGATCATAGCGTAGTACTCCAAACGGGAATGCTCCCTTCCACGGATGTCAAGATAATGCACAATCAGTATGGGGACTACATACTGATTCCCCGTGAGTCCGTACATTCGCCACCAACTTGATACTATTGAGGAGTACGTGACATTAAATATGGACATTCCTACTCCTCTTGCTCAAGAGTGGAAGGCGAGAGATGACAAGGATACTCCCTATAGAAAGATTTGGGATGGTAATCACATTTGCCTACCGGTATCACATTGGTGTACTTAATATAAGAAGGAGGGAGATCATTCAATACCCATCAGATGTGATGAGCTCGGAGAAGGTACTTGGGATATCCTTTTCAAAGTGAATGGGTTATATTATGGTCGACACAAGGATAATAAAATAGCCTCTCTCTCCATGCATATGGAATCCATCCTATATATTCCAAAACCACCCAACGTGGACGACATAATTGATCAAATCCTTAACAGCAGTGGTACGAAGCGCAAGTCGGAGAAGAATGCTACATCAAAACGCAAATCAAAGAAGGAGAATTACTAGTCCTTTCCTAACTCTACCCTATGACAATTCGCTTATGTGCTTTGAGTGTCGTAGACGTGATCTTATTAGATACATTTTACTTCTTCGTTGCCATCATATCATTTGTGTATTTTGTCGTGAAAAGCATCGATGTAATTCTTCATTTTGTAATATGTTATAGAACGCTTCCTTAGATGTGTAAATTTCCGTTTTAGGCTTCTATCATCATTTTTATGGATTGTGAGGGTGAACCTGCACAGGAGCTCAGTGCTATTGCTATGAACAATTGGACATATCAGATTGTTAGTGTCTATCATCAACATGCCAACTGCGATCCCAATGTTGATCAATGGGCGAGAAAACACATTCATGGACTTAATCTGAAATATTTGCAAGACTATGGCTTTTCTTGTGAGAGTGCTCTTCTTATTGACTTTAAACGATGGTTAGCTGCTTTCAATGTTATACGCATCTTTTGTAATAATCCTGGTAAGGAGAGGAAAGTATTTCCCAATCTAATCATTGATGATATTTTGCTCCCACCTTGGGATAGTAGAGTGAATCAACATTATCATGAAGTCACGAAACGTTTTAAGGATTTGTGTGTTCCTATTTTGTCTGTTCGTTGTAGTAGCTACGTTCATAACCAATGCTTCTTTCCTCCTTACCTCAACACTGCCAAAGTCCTGTATGGTTATCATTGCTCGCTGTATGATAGTTACCAGCTGTATCTATTTTATCTCTTTCAAACCATTGATTTATAATGCATGCTTGTTACCATTATTCAATAAATGTTACTATGAGAAGAGTTGTTGTTTTCATGCAATGGATGGGTTAGATAAAGGGCGATCATGTCTTTCTCAAACGACTGCGGAACATTACGTTTTCATAGGCAAAGTTTAAAAGGAGCTGTTCAAGATTATGTGATAAAATTTCATAAAGATGAGACCGACATCGAAGCAGTGGTCGATGATGCTAGCACTCTATTTCTAGAGTTAATGAATACATTCTCTGATAGCATTATCATGGCGCGATTAGTTGCGAAAATTAAGTTTAGTCATTTTGGAAAGGAAGAGGTGGAAAGTCGCTCTTTCCATTTTGCTTCTTATTCAATGGAAGTGGTAGATCACCCCGAAGAATTTTTTAAAAGACATATGATAAAAATTGCTGAACGTCTTAACGCATTTAACCATCATGGTAGCAGTCTAGTGATTGAAGCGATTTCAGATATTCACATTCAACTTTCCATAAAGAAAAATTGAAAATGCAGTGGTACTTGATTGTAGCACAACTGGTTTTCGAGCTATGTCTGCTCACTCTCGAAGTATATTCCTTCTGTACATGCGTCTATTATTTAGAAAAGGCTAGCAAATTCATATCTTCAAAAAGACTTGCTATAGACATCAGTAACGGTGAAACTATGTGTTGTGATGTATGTAAGCGAAAGGATGGAAATGAAAAGCGCATCTTCAAGAGATGTAAGCATGCTTTTTGTCAACGCTGTTTCATACGTAATTGCATTCAACTTTGCCAATGTTACCACTGTGATATTGCTCATTTCGAGTGTCACTTATGTCGCAATAGTTAGTACCTATGCAAATGTGGTAAAGATAGGTTTTAGCAAAGACTAACACGGAAAATGGCGAAACGTAAAATGACGAAACGTAAAAGTCAAAAGTTTTCTTCAGCCATTCAAGCTCTCCGACGAATGAAAGCAAATCAGCGATACAATGCTATACGACATGCTAACGATAAATTCATTTGTGAAATTATTTCTCATGTGAGGAAGTTGAGGACGAAGAAATTAGCGCCAAAACAACGAAAGTTACTTAAGCGATATGCTACAAAATTGCGTTTCATCTCCAATCCTAAAGTCGCCCTTCAAAGAAAGAGGAAAACTCTAACACAAAAGGGCGGTTTCCTTTCAGCAATACTTCCAATGATAGCTCCTGCCGTGGGCAACCTATTGGGTAATATCTTTGGCTCTAAGCGTTAATTATGCAAATGTTGAATCTCAAAGTAATAAAATGGATTTCAGACTTCAATGTGATAAAGTTCTGACTGTATCAGGTCCATCTCATGCAGGTAAAACTGTTTTCACGCTGAATTTATTGGATAAAAGAAGGGAGTTGTTTAAGGAACCTATCAATCGAGTGATTTGGTGTTATGGTATTTATCAACCGTCATTGTTTCAGGAATTGCAAAGTCGCAACTTTATTCGTCATGAAGGAATTATTGCAGTGAATAAACTTCAGTCTAATGATGTTGTTGTATTGGATGATTTATTAAAAGAAAGTAAGAATTCAAAAGATGTTACAGATATGTTCACTCGCGCAGCACACCATAAAAGGTGCTTTATCATCTATATCACACAAAATTTGTTTCCTGATGGAAAAGAAGCTCGTACACGAAACCTGAATACACACTATTATGCTATTTTCAAGAATCCGCGAGATAAAAGTCAATTTGAAATTTTAGCGCGACAAGTTGCACCCAGAGGATCAAAAGCCTTAATTGAAATTTTCAAGCAGCTACTGAAAAACCATACGGTTACTTATTCATTGACTTTACGCAAGAGTGTCCGGAAGAATTTAGATTTCGAAGTGATATTTTGAAAACTCCCATGATTATCTACAAACTATGAGTTCTTATTCTCGCATGATTGTTATTCCTCAGGATGAATATGTACAATTGACTGCCATGCAGCAAGTAAAGCAACCTCTTGCAAATCAAATGTGTGGGAAAGAAATAGATTATCAGCAAAATGTTCACATCAAAGATCCACATCGTGCTGTATTATTACAATCGGAAACTGTTGAGCAATTGAAAAACTTGAAGAATAAGATGCGTGACTCTGTATCGACTGCTACACCTTTAGCATCTCGCGCACATGCCATATCTCTTTTCAATAGTATTGAGCCCCATCTCAATGTAAATGATAGAGGAGAAATCATTACAGATGAAAATAAAGTGATTGATGCTTCACGTTATGAAGACTTGATTCAGTATGCGACACGTAGAAAGCGCCGTCAGGGCTATGTTCCACCTGGTTGGTCATACTTTCTTAAACTATTGAAAAAGCATAATGTGCCAAAATTTGCTTTGAATAATGAGACATTGAAAGAACTTGATTCAACAGTGGCTACTACTCCAATGCTTCAGACGATGAAAATGCCAACAAATTGGTTTAAGGCGTCACCTGCTACATCCCCTCCCACACTCACTAAGCAAACAAGAGGAAGAACTCGACGTAGATCTACATCGCCACTAAAACTGGTAAAAGGAAAACGTAAAACAGCTCCTCCCAGGAAATACATGTTCTCAGATTATTAATATGAAGCAGATGTGTTGCTTGCCATGTAATGAGCCGCCAGAGGTGAATGTCGTTGTCACTTGCACTTGCTGCGCCAGCTCTCATAATGAAACCCCTAAGCAATGTGAACACGATCGCAAAACCGCTAAAGCTAAATGCTGCAGTTGTTGTAAATGTAGAAAGGGAAGAAAACAAAAAGATGAGAAGGAGAAAAAAGAGTCAGTCGTCATCGACTGAACGTTTGAAGTCAATCTATTATGATGTAAAACATCCGGCAGGATTTGCATCTATCAAGAAATTATCAAAAGCGAGTGGTCTTCCACAATCACAAGTGAAACGATGGTTAAAGGGTCAGGCTACCTATACACTCCACAAACAAGCGAAAAAGAAGTACCGCACCCGCCATTATATTGTTCATGACATCGATGAACAGTGGCAAGCAGATTTGTGCGATGTTGCCTCCATTTCAAAACATAACTCGGGCAATAATTTTATTTTAACCGTCATTGATATTTTCTCGCGTTATGCGTGGGCTCAACCTTTAAAAACTAAAGAAGGGAAAGGAGTAGCAAAAGCATTCCAAAGAATTTTTCGAGAAGGTCGCATTCCAAAAAGAATTCAGAGTGATCAAGGAAAAGAGTTTGAAAATCAGCATGTGAGAAGATTATTTGAGAGGCATGACATTGAGTTGTTTAGTGTAAAGAGCGCTTATAAAGCTGCACTCGTTGAACGTTTTAATCGCACATTAAAAAATCGCTTGTGGCGACATTTTACTGCCAACTTGACACAAAATTGGACAAAGGTTCTACAAGATACACTCCATGCCTACAATCACTCTATCCATCGTTCTATTGGACTCAGACCAGTAGATGTAAATGCTGACAATGTAGATAAAGTGCGCGAATCATTCCAACGTAAACGCACTCATGTGAAAAGTGATGTGAAAATTGGCGATAAAGTTCGTATCTCAAAAGTGAAAAGTGTTTTTGCTAAAGGGTACCTCCCGAATTGGACAGAGGAGGTATTTACAGTATCAAGGATTAATCAAAAAGACTCTCCGACCACCTACAAGTTGAAAGATTACGATAATGAAGAAATTGAGGGTAGCTTTTACCGCGATGAGATTGAGGTAGTCACTGAAAGTGAAACATATTTGGTAGAGAAAATCATTCGATGTAAAAAACGGCAAGGTGAAGAATGGTGTCTTGTTAAATGGACTGGTTATCCTTCAAGTATGAACTCTTGGATGCGTCGTGCCGACATCTTTCATCTAAGTGATCGACAGTGATTCATGCAAAGTTGTAACTAACAATGTTTAGGGTTTGAGCTATGAATCCAACTGCCTCATTTTATTCACGACCCTCCTACGTAAGTGGTGGAGGACAAATTTACATCGGTGCTCGCCGCCAACGTGGAGGTAGCATACTTGGTGCACTGAAATCTGTTGTAGCACCTCTCATATCCAATGTCGGAAGATCTTTAAAACGAAATGTTTTAAGTAATGCCGTTGGCTTTGCTGGTGATGTTGCTAGTGATCTTTCCAGAGGTAGAAGTTTTAAGAGCAGTTTGTTGAATCGTGGGAAGGAACGCGGTTTAAAAACATTGAAGCAGACCATTGCTGGTGTTACTCAAGGAAAGAAATCACCTAAACGAATGAGAAAAGGAAGGAGGAAACATCGCGGAGCTGGTAAGGTGCGATCTTCAGTCAAAAGGCATTCACGCAAACGTCGCAGAGGCTCTAATCATTCATCAGGCGCTAAACGACGACGCTGCTATAACTTCTAATCATGGAGTGTAAAACTTCCGGTTTTTGTTTGTTCGATCAACAAGCCATACAGACAGATATTCTTAGTTCAAGTATTGTAGATTATCATCCTCGAACAGCTGAGAATGCTGGCCCCATTGAATTTGTTATTCCTGGTGGTAGTGATGACTACATAGATTTGAGTTATGCGATGCTTGATTTGAGGTTTAGAATTCAGCAAGCAGATGGAACTGCTATTGACGATGCACATAAAGTTGGACTGAACAATTTACCATTGACTACATTACTTCGCGATGTTTCTCTAACGATTGGAGAGCAGCAGGTGGAAGGTGGTCAAAGCGATTATCCCTATAAATCATATTTCAATCATGTATCACAGTTTCATCCAGCAGCACAAAAAAGTCATATGGAAGCCATGGGATGGTACAGAGATGAAGCAGGAAAATTTGATGTTGAAACAAACTGTGGCTTTGTAAAGCGATCTGCTATGATTAAAGATAGTAGAGTATGTCAGCTATATGGTCCGCTGAATTTAGACTTCTTTAGACAGTCAAAGTTTTTACTCTGTAATACCAGCATGCGACTCAAGCTGACATTGAATAAGCCTGAATTTGCGCTGAATGCATTTGCTAAAGTTGACAATTTTAGAATTCATGTGGAAGATATTGCACTTTACATTCGTCGAGTAGTACCGAATCCAAGTGTCATTAGAGGGCATGCTGAAGGTCTTAACCGCCAAAATGCCATTTACCCCGTTCAGCATACAAAGCTTCTCACCTTTACAATTTCGAAAGATCAAAAGAGTTTCATGAAAGTTGGCCTCTTTCCATCGGAAGCACCGAAGCTCCTCATGGTGGCAATGGTTGAAAATGATGCATTTAATGGTAATATAAAGAAGAATCCTTTCAATTTTAAACACAATCAGTTAAGTGAAATTGCTTTACGTGTTAATGGTGTGAGTCATCCTGGTCCACCCTACAAACCAGATTTTGCTTCGGATCAATTTATGCGCAGTTATGTTGATTTTATGGATGTCTTTGGCTTTTACAATACGGATGACACCAACGGACTTACTATGAAAGAGTTTAAGAGTGGATATACTATTTATGCATTTGATTTGACTGCTGACAGCGATATTAGTGCACCCTATCGTCAAGCGAACGTGCCTCATAATATTCGTTTGGATTTGACGTTCAAAAGAACACTACCTGAGACGATCAATGTATTAATTTATGCAGTCTTCGATTCAAATATTGAAATTACAAAGTATCGTGACGTGATTCTTCAGTATAATCGTTAATGAGTTGGTTGACTGCTGACGATATTAAGACTAAAGTGCAGCGTAATGCAGACGAAGCGACGTTGAAAGCTTTCGATAATGTCTATTCACTCGATACCTTACCACCTGCAGTAAATCACTATCCCATCTTTATTGTGCTAAACACTCATTCACAGAATTTAGGCGGTGAGCATTGGAAAGCGATCTTTATTGGAGAAGACCGACGTGGTGAACTATTTGACTCTCTTGCTCAACCTCCAAATATACCAACACAGCAGTGGTTGAGAAAACATACGCGTCAATATCAGCGAAATGAACGCATACTACAACATCCACTTTCATCAACGTGTGGTGCTTTTGTACTGTACTTCATCTTAAAACGTTTACATGTATCTCGATTTGCATCTATTATTCAAAACTTTTCATGTAATCCATCCTCTAATGAAAAAATGATTTGTAAGTTCTATCATGATTTGAAATAAAAACATCATGTTGGAAAAATTGTTTTTTATTTTACAATCCGCTGGGTACGTACATACTCAATGAGATAGTCTAGGATCATATTTGCTTGTTCATGAGATTTTAGTCCAGTAATGATCACTTTACTATTATGAAAGATTGCCACATGCACAGGCAACCAACAACTAATGAGAGCTGCAGGAAAAAGTTCGGGTTCATAACACAAACTGTAACTGCTGGTACGAATCTTCAAAAATGATAGACTGTCACTCAATTGAGTAGAGATCACCATATTGTCAACAGTCAGATTCGACATCACACACCTCTCCCTCTTCCATATCCGACGTAGTAGTCTTTGTAGCTCTAAGCGCATTGACTGCGCCGATGAATGAGAAAGGGCGCCGAGAATCTGTACAGTCCCAGTTGGGAAGAGTTGAAGATTCCGTGAATTGTTCATCTTCACCACTAACATTTGAGGACGGCCCGGGTAATACTTGCTGTTTGGAAGCTGTTGGCGTAATGTTGTGAGATCGATTTTGGTGTAGAGTCTGAAGCGACGGAGAATGTTGACGATGGTGTAGCGATGGCGCTTCATGATGAAAGAATGAGTAAATTGAGCGATGTACCTTCCTTTTATACTTTTCCCAACTACCTTGATGAAATGTGAAGTTAGTATGAAGTTGGGAATGATAGAGTTGAATTCGCCGATTGTTGACGCGCAGCCAGATGCGATTTCCAATACGTGAATGTCTTTTCATATAGAAGTATTTCAAGTCCTTCATGATATGATGTAGAGATTGAAAATGACGATAAGATAAAACAAACTCTCTTCTCACATTTCCAGTTGAATCTTTGAAATAGACGTTTCGATCATGATCCGTTTCAATACGTTGTAGGGAATCTAATTTCCAACTCATGGTGCGTGGTAATCATATCTGATTAAGATTTGCATAGTAGGGCGATGAACTCACGACGAATAAATGTCATGATGGAGCGATGTATATATCTTCTATACTTCTCCCAATTGTATTTGCGAAATGAGAAACAGTTTGCGGAATGAGAATGGTAGATTTGAATTTCATTTCTGTAATGTTGAAGCCAAACTTGATCACCCAAGGAGATGAATCTTAATGTTTCAAAATATTCCAAATCCCTCATGATATCATTGAGGTTGACAAATTGTCGCCATGTTAATGTAATTCCTCTTGATGTATGACCATGAGAATTTTTGAAATGTACGTTTCCATCACGATCAACTCTGATATATTGTAGAGAGTCCAAAATCCAAGTCTTCATGATGTTATGCAAAGTTGCAGATTAGCAATATAAAAATGTCGTTTTATCATATTTTGCTTAGCAATGCGGCTACAAAGAGATTTACTAGCAATCGAGCCGCACTCTTTTCTACTCCCATTGATCATGCACAACAGCTAAATGGGAATTGGGAAGTGGGTGTCACTCAACTTGTTTATAGCAACTGTGTCTATACTTTTGATCATGAGGTGATGACTATTAATATGAGGCGTACAGCTGCTTATCAATGTGAAAAGGGGTGCCGAGTATACATTCCACAGTGGCCAAAGAAAGATCTCTTATCATGTAAAAAGTTTATATATGATTTCTTGAATAAAGCGTGTAAACATATTGTCCAATTTACTCCGCACAATGATGATTATAATTATGTACATCATGTAGTTGAGAAAGATTGGATTGTTGGTTTAAGTCCAAGTTTAAGAAATGATTTAGGCTACCTCGCTAGCGCCTTAACAAGCTATGATAATTTTAACGTTAATTACCACATAAGTGGTCATAAACAGTTAATATATCGAGAGGAAGCTTATTATGTAGATCTTATTCCAAGAAATGAGAAGACGTTGGTGAAGAAGATTGTGATTAAGCCAAGAAAGACAAACATGACTCCTGAAACATTATTGAAGAAATTTAATTATCTCCTTCGAGTTGATGACAAACAAGTGGCAACATTGACTTATATTAAATCATCTAATCATATTGCAATAAGCAAATTAAATGATGATGATCTAGTATTAGTTTGTTCAAAAGATTTTCATCAGTTCTTACGACATCGTTCTGCAGCTGTTCATGGAAAATCTGATATGCAACATTTACAATGTGAAAGGCCAAATCAATTTGATACAGAATGGGCCGTATCTTTATACAGAAAGTGTGTAGAGCCTTTTGGTGGTTTCTTACATGAAACAAGAGTGTTGATGCCTCGCATTATTACTTCGGTTAAATTGGTTGTAGATTATTTAAATGAAGTGATTAATGAGCAACATATTTCATTTTCTGAAAAAGAGGGTACTTTGTCTCTCACTATAAATGGAAAAGGTATTGAACTAATTATGGATAAAACTCTAATGGACATTTTGGGTTTTGATCAAAATATCTTTAAAAGTGGTACTGTAACCAAAGCTAGCGCAGACATGTCGCTATCGCGTCGTATTAACTATTTTCAGATATATTCCAATATTGGTGAAGATGTACGTGTGGGAGATGTTGAAGCTCCATTGCTAGCAATGATACCATACCAGCCAAAAAGCTGCAGTATTTTATCTGAGCATACTTTCAAGAAAGTGCATTATACAAAGCTGAAATCAAACTACATCCCACAAATTGATATTGCCATTTATGATGATGCTGGTGCGTTGATTCCTTTTCATAAAGATGCTGTGACAAGTATTACACTCCATTTCCGAATGAAGAGTTAATGCAAAAGTATGCTAATATATTTTTCCAATGTGAATAATATGGAAAGTGAAAATAAGGACTCGTTTCTAATCTACTTGCCCAGTAATGCTTCTATGAATAAATTTCCCAAAAATAAAGCATCAGACTATCGAGTAGAATTAAATCGGCCACTGCATTTAGAAGGTGAATGGGAAGTTGGCGTTTCTAGTATTTGCTATGATAGCAATATTCAGAATGTGAATGATTTGGAAGAAATGATATTGACTCCTCGCACCCATGATGGAATAACGATGAATAATGCATTTCAGTTCCCATACAATTTAACATCAGATGGAAAGTGGAACTATGAATGGATTCAGATAAAATCAGATTCTTATGAGCCATTTGGGAATGAGAAAATTATTAAGGCATTCAACAGTGGTAATACTTCCATCATGAAGAATAAAAATCAGAGAGGTTATGAGTTTACTATCTATCATTGGAGTGGGAGACAGTTCCTCCGCTTTCATTCTTTTACTAAAGGTCTTACGCTGAGGTTGGATAGTGAATTCTATCCACATCTTGGTTTTGGTCATGGACTACATCTAACGTCAATTGCTACTGCAAATGTTAGAAAAGTTTATTCAAATCGAATCAACAAATTTCATTATAGATTTAAAATATTTGATGAAGATGTTGTAGAATGCGAAGAACGCATCATTTTGAAAAAGCGTGGTGTTCAACCTTTATCACTTATTGAGTTAGTAAAACGATGGAATGAGACTGTGGGTAAGAAGTATGGAGAGAAAATTATGGCGGACAAAAATAAGTTGGTTATTCAGAAATATAATGACAAACTTACAGTTTATTTCTCTCCAACCTTGCGTCATTTTGTAAGACATTATACACCTATTATTGGAAGCGGTGTGGTGTATGCTTCTCATGAATATCACACTAAAGCTGATTCAGTTAATGATGAATGGTGGGTGGACATCTATGGCGATCGCATCAAGAAAATTTACCAGTCTTATGAAGAATCTAAAGTTGCTATTAATATAATGCCGCGTCTATATCATACAGTTGAAAGCTTCATTCATGTAGTAAATCCTTATATACAACAGAAATTGAAGCATGTGATGAAAAGTAAATATGATGTAAAGACACACCACATTTCGTTTTCAATTGAAAATCAACGCGTTGTTCTGAGACTGGGTGATGACATTCAATGTCAATTGAGTAAAAATTTGAAAAAACTCTTTGGCTTTTCAATGCTACAAACAGTGTTTGCTGCTGCGCATACGATTGGTATAGAAACACCAATGACACTTGATAAACATGAACAGCACCTTTACATTCAAAGTGATTTGATTCTACCTATTTCTGTTGGTGAGAAAAAAGAATACATTTTACGCGATTTCATTCATGATAAAGACGCTTCATATGGAATAGTCGAGAAGATGTTTGAATCTATTTTCTATCATCCCGTCGTCAAACAAACTATACCCTCTATTGCTATCAAAATTACCAATGGTTTACAAGAGTGCATCCATGTGAAAGATACTAAATCCCTCGTAACTTTAGTGTTTCGGAAAACAAAGTGAAGTCATTGTGATATGTTTATTGAAATAAAAATATGTATATGAAAAAGTCTTTTCACAGATATAGGGGGAATGGGCTGACTGTAGGCATATATTCACAAGGAAGAAACGATCTCATGCGATACATAAAACAACCATGTATATCTACAAAAAGCAACATCAAAATACTGAGTTAAAGTTGATTATGTCAATACATCTCCTGAATGTGGTAGCGTGAGTTTTATTCTTTTGGGTGGAGGTATGTTTGTGTCAGGATGTCCATGTGGAAGAGATGTGTTATGTCCTATCCAACACCTCTTATCCTCCCATGCTGAAAGTGCTCGTTTCTTGAACGTGTACGTTTTCACAGTATGAACTTGAGATTTTAAGATTGTCATATTGACAAACGTTATAGTTTTATTTTTATAGGCCTTCTTATAGGACCGATGTTTCATTTTATGAACAATGGATTTTGATATACCTTTAGCACGCTTAATACTATCTGCACATTCTTTTAGTTTCATGGAATACATTTTAGGACGGAGGAGAATCATTTCATCTATTTCCTTTCCTGCTGTTTCATCCTTAAAACAACCAAGTTTGGCTTTATTCTGTATGGAATAGAGTGGATGAGTGGGATTGTAGTTAGATGTGTCGAAATATTTTTCTAATGACTTGCCTACTTCATTAAAATTTAAATCTTTTTGAGTGGTAATTCCTAAAAAGAAACTATCTGTATCACCACCCAGCAAGCGAACCTCTTTTACGAGAGGGCATGGTTTTAATATTTTGTAGAAGAGTTGATACATTTCAAGCTTGGAATAATCTAAAACGGCTTGCCCAATATAGATGGGTTTGCACAACTCAACTTCTGATTTAATCATTTTAACACCTACAAGATCCTCATCGATGATGTCTCTATCAATGAAAAGAGGTGATGAGGTCAATTTGTGATATTTTTGTTCATCAACGACTAGTTTGTAATTCATACGTTTTCTAACATCCTCCATGGTCTTTCCGAATAGACTGTTATTCTTATATTTATAAAAATCCTTTTCAAAATTATTTTGGGCGAGTGCACGTTTTTGACTGTTACTATCTATGTAGGGTTTGAGGAAGGCTTTCTGTCTAAATTTGATAATGCGGTGAACTGACTTTAGAAGCATGCCCATTTCTAAATAGAATTTTAATATGCAGAAGTGTACGAGATAATTTTTCTTATCATATTGGGTGAGTAAAAGTTTGCGGAATGGTTTGTACCTTGGCTGTCCACACTCTGTTAAGTTATTATGAAATTGTGACATGAATGGTGAAAACATATCTTCAGTCACTTCGCCAGATTCAGGTGCGAGTGGGAAATCAGCAGTTTTATTTTTAATACTATTTGGATAAATCAAATCCACTTCAAAATAATATCCCCAATCACCTTCATCTGGAATATTCAGTATGTTTGAAGGGTTGGAGTAATACTCAAGCTCATTTTGATTTAACCAACTAAACTCGGAATGAGGTAGTGGTTTGGATAGTGAACTGCCATATAAATTATTTTGGTCATAGTACTTTAGGTGGATATGATCATCACCTACTGTTTCAGATTTTATATGATGTTTATTTACAAATGTGAGACCACCGCGTATTCCGCGCTCAAATATATTATACATCTCCGGGTCTTGTAAGAGATGAATGGTCTCACCAGTCATTTTAAAGGCTGATTTAAAGGACATGGCTGGTAGACTGACAAAGTGGACAGGATCTAATTTGTCTTCTTCTAATGCCACTCGTCGAAACTCCTGAAAGACATCAGCCAGCAAAATGACATCTAATTCTAAGTAAGCGATCATATAATCGCCAAACGTTTTACAATTAAATTTTAACCATGCCTCTTGAGCATGTTCATAGTCCTCTACTGGACAATCTTCACCCGTCAAATCGTTTTTGAATTTGTCAATGGAAGGAAGGGTTGTTTCATTTAGTTTAGACATTGAGCTAAAATACGCATAAGGAAAGACTCCTTTGCGAGTGATTATTTCATCCGTTAAGTTTGGATAGTGTTTCTTCAAAGTTTGACTATGGGGAAGAAACTTGAGATTACGAACGAGAGAAGCTAGTGACGCTGACATGAATTGAAATGAATCTAAAAATTTTATTTCGAAGAAGACTGTCTTATTTTCTTTAGTTTTATCTACTGGTACTTTTGCTGTCATTGCCATGAATTTTTCTCTCGTTTGTGCTATTACATTAAATTGCCACGATTTCATCTGGCTCAACCCTCCTTTTATGAGCATATGACTGTCATAGCCCTTAAAGTTATGAAAAATGACGGGTAGTACACGACGTCTCAACCTAAGTGAAAAGTTACATTTGGAGCAGAGTGCGTTTCTAAATTTACCAGTGATGTGATCATGATCACGCACTTTCTTAATTTTATCGTCATCAAACGTTTTATGACTTTTAGGACAGGATGTGCAACTTTCAAATTTTTGTTTGTCTTCATCTGACATATGTAGTGACTTACGCTGCAATTGGGAATCATATGATTGTTGAAATTTAGCAGCTTTATCGAGAAATTCTAGAAATTTTGAAATGCAATCTTCACCTTGCCAAGTATGCATTTTGTTTTGTCTATTCCTAAAGTGGTCATGCCATACTTCATAGCAGGATATGGCTGCTGGCTTGTGGATGATATCATCAATGTAGCATTCTATGTCTGCGTAAATGACACGCAGGGGACTTAATTCGTCACCATTATCCCTATGTGAAAATATTTTATCTTTGGGCATGCGTTCCATTTGTAATTTACCTCGCTTGCACCATTCATAGTGAGTTTCAAATTTATCTTTACTCCAAAAGGAGCGGATGCAGCGGTCGCATACAAAATGTTCACCTCTTTTAGAGTGCCCCAAGTGAGTGTACAAGCGAGAGATTTTGGGAATACCACAGTAGTGCCATTCCTCGCTATCATCTTGTTTTACTAATAAGAGGTTGACTACACGTTCATAACAAGTTGAACGTGAATTATAGCGGGCACCCTTCAACCCCTTCTCCCACACGTGAACGACAATTTTAATCTTATTATGTTTTTCGAACGTTTCTACATCTTTGATTTTCATGTTGTTACTATCACAACCTTCAAAGTCTAGTTCATCCTCCCACTGTCTATAGCTATAGGTGCGATCTCGATGCGCGTTGATATCATTATAGTGAAGGATGGATAGGACTGCATATTTGAAACACTGTGATTTACAATCAACATTGATGACAGCTTTCTTATTATACAACGTTTTTGGTAGTTTAAATGTGCCTCGAGCTGCATGACTTTCTAATAGGGAAATTTTGAATATGGCTGAGTCCACACCATCAAAAATGAGAGCGCTGTCGCGTTGATTGAATTTATCTACATTAGATTTTAAACATTGAATGTGAAAATTTAGCCAAGACTCGCAGTCTACAACTTCGGTTGCGGAAGAGGAAGGAACATGAAACTGTATTCTCTCCGTCACTTGACCCGTTTGAAAATCTATTTTAATATATTTTAGTTTAAGGTAGATGAGCGCCTTCATTCTAAAATTGTCTAAATTATTGAAGAGCGCTTCGATAATGTTAGAATTTTGAAGGAGCCACTCAGGAAAATCTACAATTTGAGTATTGGACTCCATGCAGTAGTCGCGTACTAAATTATTATGTGAAACATTAATGAGGGAGATGGTAGAGGTACCGTTGGTGTAGTGATCATTTGCATGCGTGTGTTGAAGTCTGTGCGAAGATCGCTGAAAGTGACTATCAAAAGAAAGAGGGCACAAATCGCAAGGAAAGGAGATGTCATCGTCAGAATCAACTTCACCTCCGGAGATTGACGCCGCTTTGCGTTGACACACACGTTGTTTGATGTGTCGAAGGAGACTGTGCTTCCTTGTAAACATATGTCCGCAGTCGGCACATTCCCACTCGTTGCCTTGCCGCGAGAGTCCTGAGCTGGAACTCACATCACCTGAAAGAGAAATCATTCTTTCATCTCTGTTCAAGCCTCAGTGTAGTGTTACAACCTACCTTGACTCAATAACTCTAAACTTTCCTCGAGAAGAGAGGGCGTTGGTGATGAAGTTGATGCCTGAAATTGAGGAAGATGCTATTAGTCACACGTTTGAGGGAGATGAGAGAGGAAATCTTTAACTTACCATTTTAATGAAATATGATCAGACAGAATAATAGTCAAAGAGAGAGAGATCGTGCGTTCGTCACTTGTATGATTCACAGATTAAATGAAATGACCTGAATGTCACTTTGCTTATATACTTTCATTCTCTTCATTCATTGGATGTTCATTCTGATTGGCTGCTTGTATATACTTAAGAATTAGAAAAATGTTAAAGTTATCATTATTCAAAGTCAGCATTTCAAAGACAACATGACAAGTCCTCCAACAACACCAAATACCGCATTGGAGTTCTCCTCTCCATGTACATCAGCAAAGGTGCTCGTTACACCAAATGCACCAAGAAAGGCGAAGGTGGAGAAGACATACAATCTCGACAATATACGAAAGTTATCATTATTGGAGGACGATGAAGAGGAGTTGCCCGACCTAGCAGGCATACGGTGGAAATATTTACAATATGATGCCGAAGGGGTGATGGAGATGACCAGCAAGTCGCACTTACATCAAATATGGGAGTGGTACACCCCTAACTCCCAACCGCGAACCGTGGCGGAGTGGGCGTACATTGAGAAAGTGAGGGACGCTGCAGAAGAACGTTTAAAGCAGCTCAACTGTTTTTGTGATCTATGTGAAGCCAGACTCTGGGACGATATTGATGATGAATACCTTTTGAAATACATGCCATAATAAATGTTTATTTCGTATTATCTTTGCTTTCATACTGACTTACTTGAATGGGGTTTTAGTGAATAATTTAACCATGTATACTTTTTCATTTGGAAATAGTAGCACGCTTAGTTTAACTTGTAAATCTTATAACATTTCATATGGGTGATAATGGTAGATGAAATAGTGTCAAATAAATTAAGATAGCTTACACTTCTGATACAGGGATAGCAATCGACTGCGATCCATGTGTAAAGAGCTTGTTAGACTACGGATGGGCTTAAGTGGATGATTTAACCATGTATACTTTTTCATTTGGAAATAGTAGCACGCTTAGTCTAACTTGTAAATCTAAAAACATTTCATATGGACGATGATGGTAGATAAAATAGTGTCAAATAAATTAAGATAGCTTACACTTCTGATACAGGGATAGCAATCGACTGCGATCCATGTGTAAAGAGCTTGTTAGACTACGGAAGAGAGAAGTGTGTTATGTTGCGTGTGGCGCGTGAGTGTCCTCCCTTTCATTCCATTCATCAATTCGTCTCATTGATAGAGACAGGTAGAACTCATGGCTCTCATAACGTATGCAATGGAAAGTTTTAGGCAACCTTCGACAGTTGGCTAAATGTCGCCCTGGCGCGAATGCATACTACGTTGAGACAGAGGCAATCACTTGCAAACATGACGCAGAGAGGTTTAACAAGATTGACCATTGCCGAATGTCCCTTGCGGTATACATACCTACGGGTTTCACCGCCGCCCTTTACAGGAACGCCCGTCGAAAGGAAGTATTACACCGAACTTCATTTGCAACGTTCAAGTTGACTGATAGCAGATTCAACTTAATGATAGTATTCGCCAGTCCGAAGACTGCCCAGGGCAAACCGCGAGGAGGTTCTATCATGTCTTGCCCCATGGTGGCCCTTAAGAGAGCCGATGGTTCGTTCTCGGGGACGTGAATTTGACTATTGACTGGAATAGTCAATGGGTATGACGCTTAGGTTCTCGTATACCCTATACCGCCTAAGCCGTGGTGGTGCATCTGGCACCTTTCGGATGCGAGTGGTATTCGGAGTCCACACCTCATCCGTCCAAATGATCCTCTTGATCTTCCCCTTCTTCTCATCCTCATCCCACTCGTCGAGGATGACGAACTCGGGAATGCCGTTGTCTTCATCAGTGAAGACGGGAATATTGTCGGCAGATGTCGCTTCCATCGTGACTTCAAATTGAATGAGAAGCGCTACAATCTTCTAGCTTATATAGGGTTTTCAACAATGAATTGCTCAACAGCGAATCAGAATGCTTCAGGGATAGCAATCGACTGCATAATGTTCAAGTTGACTGATAGCAGATTCAACTTAATGATAGTATTCGCCAGTCCGAAGACTGCCCAGGGCAAACCGCGAGGAGGTTCTATCATGTCTTGCCCCATGGTGGCCCTTAAGAGAGCCGATGGTTCGTTCTCGGGAGTAGCGTCATCTTACACCCTACCAATTCTGCTGAGAGAGTCAAAGACTCTCTCTTTGGTAGCACTGTCGACTTCCACACTAACTGGCACATGACTAAAAATTGGAATGTAGCGCCATTCCGTTGGATTGACAGCAGTTGCTGTCATCGGATTGCCAATCCGAGCAAGATTATTAAAAACTCTGTCTTGCTCCTCTATTCTAGCAAATTCATTAAATAAATTTCGCGGCCTTAACTGTGGTCCGCGAGGAGAGCTGACTTGACTGTTCGGCGTCTGCATGATTGAAATGAAATGAAATGAGAGGCAGTGGTTTATATACCCCTCTAACGCGACGCAACGTTCAAGTTGACTGATAGCAGATTCAACTTAATGATAGTATTCGCCAGTCCGAAGACTGCCCAGGGCAAACCGCGTGGAGGTTCTATCATGTCTTGCCCCATGGTGGCCCTTAAGAGAGCCGATGGTTCGTTCTCGGGAGTGACGTGATGGGGTGGTGAAGGCGGGCAAAGATCTGCAATGAAAATGATATGTATTAGAATAGGATATACTATCTTATTTACTTTTTCACTTACCAAGTTAGTCATCCTTTGGCAGTCTCGCGCGTTTCCGAATCGAGAATTTATGTAGGTGACCGCGCATTCTCAGGCTGGCATGCAGACACTTCTTGCTCGGATGACCATTGTAACATAGGATGGACTCGTCGAGACTTTTATTTACCAATACTTCGCCGGCCAAATGATTATCCCGAATAGGGATGTGAAACTCAAACAAACGATCCTCATTCACACGTTCCCACTCATCCCTCATGCGCTCCAACTTCTCATACGCCTGCCTCTCATCACCCCGCCGAGCCACAGTCCTCTCCAACTCAACATTCCTCGCTCTCAACACACTCATCTCCTTCATCATCTCCTCAAACTTCGCCTCTGCATCTCTCATTCTTCTCTCCGCAGCACTCGCCCTCTTCTCACACTCATCATTCTTCTCTTCCAACTCTCGCGTCTTATTCTTCAAATCAGTCACACAACGCCTCATTCTAATGTTTTCATCCGCCACCTCCTTCGACTTCAGTTCCTTCTTTTTTAACTCATCCAACTCCTTCACAACTTCATCCTTCACTTTCTTCAAACTCTCATACTTATTCACCAACAAATCATGCGCCATCTGCTGCGAAACATGCCTCTTCTCTTCATCCTTCAACCACCTCGCCGACTGCACACGAATCCCACCACTCTTCACTTTTGGGGAAGATGAGCTCTTCGGGGGGTCGGTGATGACGATGTTTGACACCTCCGATGACGAAGAGCTCAACTTCCTCACACGCTTCCTCACACGCTCCCTATCTAAATCCACATCATCCTCATCATCACTCTCAAGCACTCTCTTTCGCCCAATCTCACCCTCCAACGACGCAACCGCTCTCGCCAACTCATCATTCTCAACAACATTCTCAACAACATTCTCAACCTTACCCTCTCGCTCGATCGCCAACATTCGCTCCCTCTCTTCCACAATCAACTGCGTAAATCTCAAATCAGTCACTAAACCACCACTACAGTCAGCATGCACTCTGTAGAAACGCGCCTCATCCTCATCACCCTTCAGCACTCTACACTTCACGCACGCAACCCTATTCAAGATAATCATGTGGCCGGTGCCCGCCTTCTTGACGTGAGCCTTGGCGTCCGCACTGCGATTTATACGACCGCACACACACATTTTGATATGATACTTTCTGTTTCTATCGTTTGCCATGCCTGATTTATCGTTAGCTGTAAGATAATGAAATTTGTATAAGTTTGGAATCATGTAGTACAGTCATATTCCTAAAGAGTGTAGTGAGTGGCACTCGATCCCGTCGACAGCCCGAAGGCCTTGTACCGATCACTAGGGAAGTGAGAGATCTTCCCCGATACCCGCTCTTTACAGCTGAAGACATCATTGTCACTGCCCCGAAGTGGTAACAGGAACGCCGAGTCAAAGGTAGTGATCAGTAGCTGGGATCTAACCCCTCAAAGCTGCCTTAGACTTAGTTAAATTTCAAATCTGATAGCAGATTTGAACTCAGGATACTTGAAAACCTTAGTCTATATGTTAAAACTTTGAAAAAACTGAAAATTAAGAATTTTTAAAAAATTCCGCATTTTACTACTCATACTACTTTTAAAAAATTTTATCAGTAGTAAAGAGACTATCAAACTCTATCATACAAACTTTGAAGTAGCAAGATAGCTTGCCTACTTCAAAAGATAGAGTCCTTTGCACCCGATATCGGGAGCTCAGAGCGACGACCGTCGCTTACCTCGTCTTTCGATGAAGTGATCAGACTTACGTTGTCGGGGGTTTATATATGCTCGGAAGAAAACTTAAAATGGCTCTATCTCCGAAAGTATTCATTGTAGCGACATGCGGTTTGTTGCAAACGATTCGTCTCATCATGCTCTATCATATGACATCGAAACAATTCTCATATGATCACGGGAAGTCGGTGCGTCAGCACATGTCCATGTAACATGCCACAAGTGAAAAAATTCCTAAGTGTGAGAGCTCCAGTGTGGTGAAAATTTTGAAAAATTTAAAACTTCCTAATTTCGACCTGGGACCCTAACCAAAACATTTTTCATCAAATTTCACTGACCTCCTCCCCCCTCCCCCCCCTCGTTCAGAGAAATTTGATGAAAAATGTTTTGGTGACGGTCCCAGGTCGAAATTCCACACTTTGGAAAATTTTCAAAATTTTACCCATACAAAGTCACTCTGACACTTAGGATTTTTTCAGGTGAGCGAGCTCCGACCTAAAATCTTGTAACCGCTCTAACTTTTGAACGAAGACAGATAGGAACAAGCCGATTCTTTCACTGAATTTGTCTCACTCTTAGCTTTCAAACGAGCTATTGCACGACAAAATCCGTCCACTAGAAGCCAAGATAGAAGCTAGCTGTCCAGAGGGGGGGGAGGTCAGTGAAATTTGATGAAAAATGTTTTGGTGACGGTCCCAGGTCGAAATTCCACACTTTGGAAAATTTTCAAAATTTTACCCATACAAAGTCACTCTGACACTTAGGATTTTTTCAGGTGAGCGAGCTCCGACCTAAAATCTTGTAACCGCTCTAACTTGTGAACGGCTGGTCCGATTGACTCGCAACAAAAAATGTTGTCGAGCAGTTTTTTCTCCTCTTTCAAACGAGTAGCTGTAAGACAAAATCCGTCCACTAGAACCAAAGTTAGAAGATTGCTGTCGGGGGGGGGGGGTCATTGAAATTTGATGAAAAATGTTTTGGTGGCGGTCCCAGGTCGAAATTCCACACTTTGGAAAATTTTCAAAATTTTACCCATACAAAGTCACTCTGACACTTAGGATTTTTTCAGGTGAGCGAGCTCCGACCTAAAATCTTGTAACCGCTCTAACTTTTGAACGAAGACAGATAGGAACAAGCCGATTCTTTCACTGAATTTGTCTCACTCTTAGCTTTCAAACGAGCTATCGCACGACAAAATCCGTCCACTGGAAGCAAGCTGTCCAGGGGGGGGGGGGACGTCAGCCGAAAATTTTTTCTCTCCGATTTCGCTGGAAACATCCTTCCTAACCCAAAATTTCACGTAGATTCCGAATCTGGCCTCCGTTTTCTCATCCGATGCTTCGTTTGGGCGCTACACACCAAAACGTCCCAAATTCTAACTCTGTCGTTTTTCGAAAAATGTTGAAAATTTTTTCTCACCGATTGCCTTGAAACTCACCCTACCGATGCAGAATTTCACGCTGAACACGAATCCGACCTCCGTTTTCTCATCCGACCACTCCTTCCACTCGAAACAACCCATTTTACAACCCAACATTCAGCAGATTGCACGAAAAACATCACACACTATAGCCTCAAGACTAATCCTGGCGGTCGCCCAAGTCCACCACGACACTCCATCGTTCCAGAGGGGGGGGGGACTCAGACACGAAGCACCACGGCGGCCGACCACGACACTCTGCCTTGCCAGAGGGGGGGGGGACGCAGCGATCGCGGCCATCTTGCGCGGTCCAGAAGTGGAGTTTTGCTTACTACTCATGTCTGAGCCAGTCTTCTCATGGTATAAGCGGCTTTTCACTGAAAGCGAGCAAGACACGGAGAGTTTTGCTGTAATATTCCACTGACAGGGTGTTCCTTCGGGACGGCGGACGATGCCGCAGTGATAAGTGTGGCAAGGGAGTGTGTCATAGTTTAGACCGAAACCGCTGGGACAACTCATGTCTCATGTTGGGCATTTGACACAGTTCTCAACGTAGCACTTTGAACGCCAATCGGTTGAGTCTTAGCTATCTTGTCATGGGTGGCCTCTAAACATCTCCATTGCAAAAACGCTGGTGAATCAAGCTCTCTACGGCTTGCTATCAAGCTGATCAAAGTCTGTCCACCTCTTACCAACTCTACAGGTTTTCATGTCTGAGCCAGTCTTCTCATGGTATAAGCGGCTTTTCACTGAAAGCGAGCAAGACACGGAGAGTTTTGCTGTAATATTCCACTGACAGGGTGTTCCTTCGGGACGGCGGACGATGCCGCAGTGATAAGTGTGGCAAGGGAGTGTGTCATAGTTTAGACCGAAACCGCTGGGACAACTCATGTCTCATGTTGGGCATTTGACACAGTTCTCAACGTAGCACTTTGAACGCCAATCGGTTGAGTCTTAGCTATCTTGTCATGGGTGGCCTCTAAACATCTCCATTGCAAAAACGCTGGTGAATCAAGCTCTCTACGGCTTGCTATCAAGCTGATCAAAGTCTGTCCACCTCTTACCAACTCTACAGGTTTTCATGTCTGAGCCAGTCTTCTCATGGTATAAGCGGCTTTTCACTGAAAGCGAGCAAGACACGGAGAGTTTTGCTGTAATATTCCACTGACAGGGTGTTCCTTCGGGACGGCGGACGATGCCGCAGTGATAAGTGTGGCAAGGGAGTGTGTCATAGTTTAGACCGAAACCGCTGGGACAACTCATGTCTCATGTTGGGCATTTGACACAGTTCTCAACGTAGCACTTTGAACGCCAATCGGTTGAGTCTTAGCTATCTTGTCATGGGTGGCCTCTAAACATCTCCATTGCAAAAACGCTGGTGAATCAAGCTCTCTACGGCTTGCTATCAAGCTGATCAAAGTCTGTCCACCTCTTACCAACTCTACAGGTTTTCATGTCTGAGCCAGTCTTCTCATGGTATAAGCGGCTTTTCACTGAAAGCGAGCAAGACACGGAGAGTTTTGCTGTAATATTCCACTGACAGGGTGTTCCTTCGGGACGGCGGACGATGCCGCAGTGATAAGTGTGGCAAGGGAGTGTGTCATAGTTTAGACCGAAACCGCTGGGACAACTCATGTCTCATGTTGGGCATTTGACACAGTTCTCAACGTAGCACTTTGAACGCCAATCGGTTGAGTCTTAGCTATCTTGTCATGGGTGGCCTCTAAACATCTCCATTGCAAAAACGCTGGTGAATCAAGCTCTCTACGGCTTGCTATCAAGCTGATCAAAGTCTGTCCACCTCTTACCAACTCTACAGGTTTTCATGTCTGAGCCAGTCTTCTCATGGTATAAGCGGCTTTTCACTGAAAGCGAGCAAGACACAGAGAGTTTTGCTGTAATATTCCACTGACAGGGTGTTCCTTCGGGACGGCGGACGATGCCGCAGTGATAAGTGTGGCAAGGGAGTGTGTCATAGTTTAGACCGAAACCGCTGGGACAACTCATGTCTCATGTTGGGCATTTGACACAGTTCTCAACGTAGCACTTTGAACGCCAATCGGTTGAGTCTTAGCTATCTTGTCATGGGTGGCCTCTAAACATTTCCATTGCAAAAACGCTGATAAATCAAGCTCTCTACGGCTTGCTATCAAGCTGATCAAAGTCTGTCCACCTCTTACCAACTCTACAGGTTTTCATGTCTGAGCCAGTCTTCTCATGGTATAAGCGGCTTTTCACTGAAAGCGAGCAAGACACAGAGAGTTTTGCTGTAATATTCCACTGACAGGGTGTTCCTTCGGGACGGCGGACGATGCCGCAGTAATAAGTGTGGCAAGGGAGTGTGTCATAGTTTAGACCGAAACCGCTGGGACAACTCATGTCTCATGTTGGGCATTTGACACAGTTCTCAACGTAGCACTTTGAACGCCAATCGGTTGAGTCTTAGCTATCTTGTCATGGGTGGCCTCTAAACATCTCCATTGCAAAAACGCTGGTGAATCAAGCTCTCTACGGCTTGCTATCAAGCTGATCAAAGTCTGTCCACCTCTTACCAACTCTACAGGTTTTCATGTCTGAGCCAGTCTTCTCATGGTATAAGCGGCTTTTCACTGAAAGCGAGCAAGACACGGAGAGTTTTGCTGTAATATTCCACTGACAGGGTGTTCCTTCGGGACGGCGGACGATGCCGCAGTGATAAGTGTTGCAAGGGAGTGTGTCATAGTTTAGACCGAAACCGCTGGGACAACTCATGTCTCATGTTGGGCATTTGACACAGTTCTCAACGTAGCACTTTGAACGCCAATCGGTTGAGTCTTAGCTATCTTGTCATGGGTGGCCTCTAAACATCTCCATTGCAAAAACGCTGGTGAATCAAGCTCTCTACGGCTTGCTATCAAGCTGATCAAAGTCTGTCCACCTCTTACCACCTCTACAGGTTTTCATGTCTGACGATCAAGTCATGGACGGTGCAAGTCACGGAGATTTTCGGTGTGATACTTCCTGTGGGTGGGCGTTCTTTCGAGACAGCGGTGAAGTCCGTGGCGATGAGTACTGCACGGGACGTGGGCAATGGTAATCCTTGTGAAACCTCTCGGCGTCATGTTTGCAAGTGGTTGCCTTTCGTCTCAACGTTGAACTCTGACCGCCAGGGCGACATTTAGCTATCTGCCACAGGTTACCTCATAAAATCTCCATTGCACTTGTCTCCCGACAGTTGCCCAAGCATGTGAGAATGAACCATCAGTTCTTCTTGTCTCTATCACGGAGACGAAATGATGAAGGGATGAAATGGGAGGACATCCAACCGCCACACGCAACACATTACAGATTTCTCTCTTCGCTAGTGAACAAGCTCTTGTCAGTGTCGTCAGAAACTTTATCATGTCGTACAAAAGTTTTATTGCAACACAGGTGGATGTATAGTTAGAAAGTTTGATCATCAACGTTTTATTCGTAAGTCTAGTCAGAAAGTGTATCATGTTGTACAAAAGTTTTACTCTAGCACAGGTTGATGTATAGTTAGAAAGTTTGATCATTGAAGTTGTATGCGTAAGTCTAGTCAGAAACTTTATCATGTCGTACAAAAGTTTTACTGCAACACAGGTTGATGTATAGTTAGAAAGTTTAATCATCGAAGGTTTATTTGCAAGTTTAGTCAGAAAGTGTATCATGGTTTGCAAAAGCAAAGTTTAATCAAATCGTTTACTGCGACGCACGTTTGTAAAAGTAGAGTTTGATCTTTGAAGTTGTATTTGTAAGTCTAGTCAGAAAGTGTATCATGGTTTGCAAAGTTAGTGTAGTCAAATATTTTTACTGCGACACAGATTGATGTATAGTTAGAAAAGTTTGATCATGACGTTTTATTTGCAAGTTTAGTCAGAAAGTGTATCATGGTTTACAAAAGCAAAGTTTAGTCAAATCTTTTACCGTGACACATGTTTGAGAAAATAAAGTTTGATCATGACGTTTATTCGTGAGTGTCGTTAGAAAGTGTATCATGGTTTGTAAAAGTTTTACTGCTACACAGATTGATGTATAGTTCGAAAAGTTTGATCATGACGTTTTATGAAACACAAGTGTCATAAAATGTAAGCGTCAGTGTAGTCAACTAGTTTTACCTCACACGTTTGTAAAAGTAAAGTTTGATCATTGAAGTTTTACGAAACATAAGTGTCATAAAATGTAAGCGTTAGTGTAGTCAACTAGTTTTACACAGTGTTGATTGTCTTGTAACTTACTTTCAGAGTTAGAATGTTTATGAAAATCGCTCTGTTTTATCTGTTTGTATGTTAAAAGAAAGTTTCAACAATTTACAAGATAAAAAATAAAGTTTCACCAGTTTACAAGTTAAAAATAAAGTTTCAATAGTGTGTACGTTAGAAATAAAGTTTTAGCTGTTTGCAAGATAAAAAATAAAGTTTCACCAGTTTACAAGTTAAAAATAAAGTTTCAATAGTGTGTACGTTAGAAATAAAGTTTTAGCTGTTTGCAAGATAAAAAATAAAGTTTCACCAGTTTACAAGTTAAAAATAAAGTTTCAATAGTGTGTACGTTAGAAATAAAGTTTTAGCTGTTTGCAACATAAAAAATAAAGTTTCACAAAGTTTACAAGTTAAAAATAAAGTTTCACCAGTGTACAAGTTAGAACCAAAGTTTCAATAGTGTATATGTTAGAAATAAAGCTTTATCTGTTTGCATGTTAGAAACAAAATAAAGTTTCAACAGTTTACAAGATAAAAAATAAAGTTTCAATAATGTGTACATTAGAAATAAAGTTTAAGCTGTTTGTGTGTTAGAAAAAGAATAAAGTTTCAACAGTTTATAGATTAAAAATAAAGTTTCAACAGTGTGTACGCTAGAAATAAAGTTCTAGCTGTTTGTATGTTAAAAATAAAGTTTCAACAGTGTGTACGTTAGAAATAAAGTTTTATCTGTTTGTAAAATGAGATTGTAGGATTTACTAGTTTGGAAGTTAGACTAAGCGTTCTACTATTTGTAAATGAAAGATATAGTTTCAACAGTTTACAGATTAAAAATAAAGTTTCAATAGTGTGTATGTTAGAAATAGAGTTTTATCGGTTTGTAAATTTAGATCATAAGATTTACTAGTTTGCAAGTTAGACTAAGCGTTCTACTATTTGTAAACGAAAGATATAGTTTCAACAGTTTACAGATTAAAAATAAAGTTTCAACAGTGGGTGCGTTAGAAATAAAAATTTAGTCGTTTGCGCGTTAAAAACAAAATAAAGTTTCAAGAGTTTACAAGTTAAAAATAAAGTTTCAACAGTGTGTATGTTAGAAATAGAGTTTTATCGGTTTCAAAATTAAGAGCATAAGATTTACTAGTTTGCAAGTTAGACTAAGGGTTCTACTATTTGTAAATGAAAGATATAGTTTCAACAGTTTACAGATTAAAAAATAAAGTTTAATAGTGTGTATGTTAAAAATACAGTTTCAACAGTGTGTATGTTAGAAATAGAGTTTTATCGGTTTGTAAATTTAGATCATACGATTTACTAGTTTGCAAGTTAGACTAAGCGTTCTACTATTTGTAAATGAAAGATATAGTTTCAACAGTTTACAGATTAAAAAATAAAGTTTCAATAGTGTGTATGTTAAAAATAAAGTTTCAACAGTGTGTATGTTAGAAATAGAGTTTTATCGGTTTCAAAATTAAGATCATAAGATTTACTAGTTTGCAAGTTAGACTAAGCGTTCTACTATTTGTAAACGAAAGATATAGTTTCAACAGTTTACAGATTAAAAATAAAGTTTCAATAGTGTGTATGTTAAAAATAAAGTTTCAACAGTGTGTACGTTAGAAATAAAGTTTTAGTCGTTTGCGCGTTAAAAACAAAATAAAGTTTCAAGAGTTTACAAGTTAAAAATAAAGTTTCAACAGTGTGTATGTTAGAAATAGAGTTTTATCGGTTTGTAAATTTAGATCATAAGATTTACTAGTTTGCAAGTTAGACTAAGCGTTCTACTATTTGTAAACGAAAGATATAGTTTCAACAGTTTACAGATTAAAAATAAAGTTTCAATAGTGTGTACGTTAGAAATAAAGTTTTAGTCGTTTGAGCGTGAGAAATAAAATAAAGTTTCAATAGTGTGTATGTTAAAAATAAAGTTTCAACAGTGTGTATGTTAGAAATAGAGTTTTATCGGTTTCAAAATTAAGAGCATAAGATTTACTAGTTTGCAAGTTAGACTAAGGGTTCTACTATTTGTAAATGAAAGATATAGTTTCAACAGTTTACAGATTAAAAAATAAAGTTTCAACAGTGTGTATGTTAGAAATAGGGTTTTATCTGTTTGTAAAATGAGATTGTAGGATTTACTAGTTTGCAAGTTAGACTAAGCGTTCTACTATTTGTAAACGAAAGATATAGTTTCAACAGTTTACAGATTAAAAATAAAGTTTAAGCGGTTTGTGTGTTAGAAATAGAATAAAGTTTCAACAGTGTGTAGATTAAAATAAAGTTTCAACAGTGTGTACGTTAGAAATAGAATTTTAGCTGTTTGTATGTTAAAAATAAAGTTTCAACAGTGTGTACGTTAGAAATAGAGTTTTATCTGTTTGTAAAATGAGATTGCAGGATTTACTAGTTTGCAAGTTAGACTAAGCGTTCTACTATTTGTAAATGAAAGATATAGTTTCAACAGTTTACAGATTAGAAAATAATGTTTCAATAGTGTACACGTTGGAAATAAAGTTTTAATAGTTTATACGCTTGAAATATAGTTATACCCGTTTATGTCTTGGAAATAAAGTTCTAACATTTTGTATGTTAGAAATGAAGTTTTCTGTTTGTATGCTAGAAATAAAGTTTCATCAGTTTCCATGTTAAAAAATAAAGTTTTTAACAGTTTTCAAGTTAAAAATAAAGTTTTAATAGTGTTTACGTTAGAAATAAAGTTTTAGCTTTTGTATGCTAGAAATAAAGGTATAGCTATTTGTAAAATAATTAAAATTGTAAGTGATTAGCATATTTCGTTTGCTGAAAAGAAGGTGTTCCGCCTGTTAGTGTTAGTGTATTAATATTGAAGAATTTAGTAGTATCTGTTCAATTGAAGACTATAGTGGTTCTTGCAAATATTAAAAACAGCAGCCATTATATAATTTATGAAACTGAACCCTTTCCTGCTGCTCTCATTCGAGTGGTACCCTATACATATTACCATCCTTCATAACGGGCATTGTATCATAACAGGCTTATGTGATTTCAATAAAGTATCACGGATTGTTAAATTCCTAATGCGTTATCTGTTTGATGTACAGCTAATGGAGGCATGTTGAACGTTGAGTTTTTCCTTCATTCACTGACGACTCATCATATGAATGAGTTAAGGTGAAAACGGTATGAGTCATCACTTTGACTGACAAAGGAACGCACACGCATTGAATGGGGAAAATATCAGGCTGTCAACAAGGATGAATAGAATCTTATCGAATGGTCTGACATCTACGACAATGAGGTGGACCCATTTTTAGACATGGGTTATCGCTTTGTCTGATATGAAAACGTTCACACGCTCACATATTCAGCTGTGAATATAATTTACTATTGCTATTTTTAGTGACTATCTTTACAAGAAGAATGACAGTGATGTAAGCAACATGCTTCCTAACCTGAATAGAGCTGTTTGTGTTATTCTATTAGGCATGTCGTTTAGCAAATCTGCGATACAACGATGTTGCCCACCCGTTAGAAAAATTAGCACAACCCAGTTGTGTGAAGTGTTACTTGATGATGCAAAGATAGTACATCACATTTCATTTTTGATTGAAAATAAAAGTGCTCTTCTGAAACTGGGCGATGGCATTCATTGTCAATTGAGTGAAAATTTGATAAAACTGTGGTTTTTCATTGCTGTAAAATGTGTTTACTGCTACACGCACGATTGGTGTAGGAATACCAATGACACTTGATAAACATGAACAACACCTTTACATTCAAAGGGATCTGATTTCACCTATTTCTTTTGGTGAGAAAAAAGAATACATTTTACGCGATTTCTTTCATGACAAAGACGCTTCATATGGAATAGTCCAGAAATTGTTTGAACCTATTTTCTACCATCCTGTCGTCAAACAAATGATACCCTCTATTGCTATCAAAATTACCAATGCTTTACAAGAGTGCATCCATGTGAAAGATACTAAATCCCTCGTAACTTTAGTGTTTCGGAAAACAAAGTGAAGTCATTGTGATATGTTTATTGAAATAAAAATACATCATAAAAACACGTTTTTTACAATGTTTAGTGGAAAAGTCTTTACATAGGGGACTGTAGGGAACTATTTACAAGGAAATACGATCTAATGCGACACATAAAACAACCATGCGTATCTACAAAAAAGCATCATCAAAATACTGAGTTAAGGATGAATCTATTTACACGTCTCCTGAATGTGGTAGTGTGAGTTTTATTCTTTTGGGGGGAGGTATGTTTGTGTCAGGATGTCCATGTGGAAGAGATGTGTTATGTCCTATCCAACACCTCTTATCCTCCCATGCTGAAAGTGCTCGTTTCTTGAACGTGTGCGTTTTCACAGTATGAACTTGAGATTTTAAGATTGTCATATTGACAAACGTTATAGTTTTATTTTTATAGGCCTTCTTATAGGACCGATGTTTCATTTTGTGAACAATGGATTTTGATATACCTTTAGCACGCTTAATACTATCTGCACATTCTTTTAATTTCATGGAATACATTTTAGGACGGAGGAGAATCATTTCATCTATTTCCTTTCCTGCTGTTTCATCCTTAAAACAACCAAGTTTGGCTTTATTCTGTATGGAATAGAGTGGATGAGTGGGATTGTAGTTAGATTTGTCGAAATATTTTCCTAATGACTTAGCTACTTCATTAAAATTTAAATCTTTTTGAGTGGTAATACCTAAGAAGAAACTATCTGTATCACCACCCAACAAACGAACCTCTTTTAGGAGAGGACATGGTTTTAGTATTTTATAAAAGAGTTGGTACATTTCAAGCTTAGAGTAATCTAGTACAGCTTGACCAATATAGATCGGCTTGCACACCTCAACTTCAGATTTTATCATTTTAACACCTACAAGGTCCTCATCGATAATGTCTCTATCAATGAATAGAGGTGATGAGGTCAATTTGTGATATTTTTTATCATCAATGACTAGTTTGTAGTTCATGCGTTTTCTAACATCCTCCATCGTCTTACCAAATAGACTATTATTCTTATACTTATAAAAATCTTTTTCAAAAGTATTTTGGGCTAGTGCACGTTTCTGGCTGTTACTATCAATATATGGTTTGAGGAAGGATTTCTGTCTAAATTTGATGATGCGGTGAACTGACTTTAGAAGCATACCCATTTCAAAATAAAATTTTAAGATACTAAAGTGAACTAGATAGTGTTCCTTATCATATTGGGTGAGTAAAAGTTTGCGGCATGGTTTGTACCTTGGCTGTCCACACTCTGTTAAGTTATTATGAAATTGTGACATGAATGGTGAAAACATAGTCACTTCACCAGATTCAGGTGCGAGTGGGAAATCAGCAGTTTTATTTTTAATGCTATTTGGATAAATCAAATCCACTTCAAAATAATATCCCCAATCACCTTCATCTGGAATCTTCAGTATGTTTGAAGGGTTGGGGTAATACTCAAGCTCATCTTGATTTAACCAACTAAACTCGGAATGAGGGAGTGGTTTGGATAGTGAACTGCCATATAAATTATTTTGGTCATAGTACTTTAGGTGGATATGATCATCACCTACTGTTTCAGATTTTATATGATGCTTATTTACAAATGTGAGACCACCGCGTATTCCGCGCTCAAATATATTATACATCTCCGGGTCTTGTAAGAGATGAATGGTCTCACCAGTCATTTTAAAGGCTGATTTAAAGGACATGGCTGGTAGACTGACAAAGTGGACAGGATCTAATTTGTCTTCTTCTAATGCCACTCGTCGAAATTCCTGAAAGACATCAGCCAGCAAAATGACATCTAATTCTAAGTAAGCGATCATATAATCAAACAATTACAATACAATTTACTATACAATCAAATTTTATCCATGCCTCTTGAGCATGTTCATAGTCCTCTACTGGACAATCTTCACCCATCAAATCGTTTTGGAATTTGTCAATGGAAGGAAGGGTTGTTTCATATAGTTTAGACATTGAGCTAAAATACGCATAGGGAAAGACTCCTTTGCGAGTGATCATGTCATCTGTTAAATTTGGATAGTGTTTCTTCAAAGTTTGACTATGGGGAAGAAACTTGAGATTTTGAACGAGAGAAGCTAGTGACGCTGACATGAATTGAAATGAATCTAAAAATTTTATTTCGAAGAAGACTGTCTTATTTTCTTTAGTTTTATCTACTGCTACTTTTGCTGTCATTGCCATGAATTTTTCTCTCGTTTGTGCTATAACATTGAACTGCCACGATTTCATCTGGCTCAACCCTCCTTTTATTATCATATGACTGTCATAGCCCTTAAAGTTGTGAAAAATGACGGGTAGTACGCGACGTCTCAACCTATGTGAAAAGTTACATTTGGAGCAGAGTGCGTTTCTAAATTTACCAGTGATGTGATCATGATCACGCACTTTCTTGATTTTATCGTCATCAAACGTTTTATGACATTTAGGACAGGATGTGCAACTTTCGAATTTCTGTTTGCCTTCATCTGACATATGTAGTGACTTACGCTGCAATTGGGAATCATATGATTGTTGAAATTTAGCAGCTTTATCGAGAAATTCTAGAAATTTTGAAATACAATCTTCACCTTGCCAAGTATGCATTTTGTTTTGCCTATTTCTAAAGTGGTCATGCCATACTTCATAGCAGGATATGGCTGCTGGCTTGTGGATGATATCATCAATGTAGCATTCTATGTCTGCGTAAATGACACGCAGGGGACTTAATTCGTCACCATTATCTCTATGTGAAAAGATTTTGTCTTTGGGCATGCGCTCTATTTGTAATTTACCCCGCTTGCACCATTCATAATGACTTAGAAATTTATTTTTCGACCAAAATGTTCGTGTGCAGCGGTCGCATATGAAATGTTCACCTTTAATCGATTTTTGTATATGGTTGTAAAGGCGATGAATTTTTGGAATGCCACAGTAATGCCACTGTTGAGTATTGTCCTCATACACTAGCAAGAGGTTGACAACTCGATCATAGCTACTTTGGCGGTTGTTATACCTAACGCCTTTTAGCCCTTTCTCCCAGACGTGTACCACTATCTTAATTTTATTTAATTTCTCAAATTTCTCTATATCTTTCAATTTCATGTCTTCACTATTGCACTCATCAAACTTTAATTTATTTTCCCACTCTTGATACTTACTTCTACGGAAACGGTTATCATTTACATCATTGTAGTGGAGAATGGATAACACTGCATACTTAAAACATTGCGATTCGCAATCTACAGAAATGACTGCCTTTTTGTCTTTTAAAATTTTTGGAAGATTGAAGGAGCCTCGCCCACTATAACTTTCTAGTAAATTGATTTTAAACTTGGCAGATTCTATACCATCAAAAATGAGGCCACTATCGCGTTCGTTGAATTTAACTATATTTAGTTTTAGTCCTTGGATATTGTTACTGTTGCTGTCATTATCACTATAGATCCGAGCTGGCCAAGTCAAGTGGTGCAATTGGTGAAGTGAAGACTGTTAACACGTAGAGCTGAACGCGAAGGCAAATACGTGATTTCTGTCACAACTGCGCGCTGACGTTGTCCTGGATGGTCGCTGCTACCCGTCCTCTCCTGCTGATGCTGACAGAAGACTTTGAAGACTTTCTGTTTTCCGACTTTGTGACTGCTAAAGACACCCTTGAATACTTCCGTTGAAAATTCCTGTATATTCCTTGTGACGTATAATAATACATGAACCATTATTTATTTTCTCCATTATTTTGTTTTGGGAATAATTAAAAGATTACTAACTCGTAACATATTTTGGGGGCTTGGCCGGGATACTAGGTCTAAATAACCATTTAAGGCCTATTAATCAAAATCTGGGTTAAGTTAGCGAGATCATTTCTTTTTTTTAATTCGTTTTGCTCAGGAGTTTCGCAGAATACTTTGTATTTATATATCTTCTTCATTGCATGCCCATTAGGTCTTGGGTTTTTATTGAGTTTTTCTTAATGTCTTAGGATTAAAATAAAATGAATTCTAACAACGAATCAAATGATGAAAGAGAAGAAAGAAGACTCAATAGAGAATTTAAGCGAGAAGAAGCAAAGCGCCTTGAAAGGAAGGAGCAAAGAGAATTCGAATTAAAACAAAAAGAATTTGAGCTAAGGCAAAAGGAACTAGAGTTGCAGAAATTGCGAGTTGAAGGGGATATTCAGCTGGCAAAGTTGGAGTTGGAAAGGTCAAAGAGAAGCAGCAAGGATGATATTAGCAAAAAAAGTTTCCCTGGTCCCAAAATTCAACGAAAAAGAAATCGAAGAATTCTTTTATTGCTTCGAGAGAATAGCAAAGAACGCTCAATGGTTAGAGGCAGATTGGACAGTACTCCTACAAACTGCGTTAGTCGGAAAACAGAAAGTCTTCAAAGTCTTCTGTCAGCATCAGCAGGAGAGGACGGGTAGCAGCGACCATCCAGGACAACGTCAGCGCGCAGTTGTGACCTAGTCAAAACATTTACAGCTGTATCTATCATACACAATTCGGCAAAGGCTAGATCAGTTCCAGACGGGACTGAGGCTTCCTTCTGGTCTGTGCTTTCTTTGAATTCTTTGTCATGGTTGGTTTGATCATCCACTCTCTCAACTACTTGAGATCCTGCTACGTCGTTTCCCAATAACAAGTCAATTTCTGTGATGGGTAACTCTTGAACAAGACCAACAATCACGAAGCCATCAAAGACTGTGGATTTAAGGAACACCCTGTGTAGCGGAACTATCTGAGGTCCTTTAATTCCAGTTATTTGAATTGATATTCCAAGGTTAGAGTTTTGTGGATGTTTCAACGATTTTTCTAGTAAAAGTGACTGAAATGCCGCTGTGTCTCTCCATACTTTTACGTTACACATATCCTCTTCGCTATTTCCAATCAGCCCGTTTGTACAGAAAGCGTTTCGACCCTCATCAATCAATTTTTCTTGTTTGGACATATCTAGAATTTCCTGCTTTTGCAAGACGGAGACCGATTTGTCATTTTGTTTAGGTTTTCCGTGTAATAACCAACACATTGTTTCAGTGTGTCCGACCTTACGACAATGGCTGCATTTTGGAATCCTCCCTTTGAAGTCAGTTTCAGTTTCAGATTCTTTTCTTAACCCTGTTTCTTTTGTATCTGATTTAAAGTTTCCTTGTTTTATTTTCTTTTGTAAATGAGTCCCTTGATTTGACCAGCGATGAGTAAGTTCAAATTGATCGGCGAGCTTCGCGGCTTCATTTACCATGCTGGGCATCCTTTCATCAATGAACGTACGAACGTCATGGCTTAAGCTATTTCGGAATTGTTCCAAGATTATTAATTCTCGTAAATCGTCGACGGATTCCACCTGTTCAGCAGCACACCATTTATCCATAAGCATTTGCAGTTCCTTAGCGAATTCAATACAACTCTGGTTTGGTAACCTTTTCCACTTTCGGAACTTTTGTCTGTACGCCTCTGGTACCTTTTCATATGCTTGTAGAATTGCCTGCTTCACAAGTTTGTAGTCTTCCGCATCGTCGTCAGAAAGAGACGTGCAAATTCTTAGGGCTTTTCCGACTAACGCAGTTTGTAGGAGTACTGTCCAATCTGCCTCTAACCATTGAGCGTTCTTTCTATTCTCTCGAAGCAATAAAAGAATTCTTCGATTTCTTTTTCGTTGAATTTTGGGACCAGGGAAACTTTTTTGCTAATGTCATCCTTGCTGCTTCTCTTTGACCTTTCCAACTCCAACTTTGCCAGCTGAATATCCCCTTCAACTCGCAATTTCTGCAACTCTAGTTCCTTTTGCCTTAGCTCAAATTCTTTTTGTTTTAATTCGAATTCTCTTTGCTCCTTCCTTTCAAGGCGCTTTGCTTCTTCTCGCTTAAATTCTCTATTGAGTCTTCTTTCTTCTCTTTCATCATTTGATTTGTTGTTAGAATTCATTTTATTTTAATCCTAAGACATTAAGAAAAACTCAATAAAAACCCAAGACCTAATGGGCATGCAATGAAGAAGATATATAAATACAAAGTATTCTGCGAAACTCCTGAGCAAAACGAATTAAAAAAAAAGAAATGATCTCGCTAACTTAACCCAGATTTTGATTAATAGGCCTTAAATGGTTATTTAGACCTAGTATCCCGGCCAAGCCCCCAAAATATGTTACGAGTTAGTAATCTTTTAATTATTCCCAAAACAAAATAATGGAGAAAATAAATAATGGTTCATGTATTAATATTTTCGTTGAATTTAACTATATTTAGTTTTAGTCCTTGGATATGAAAATTTAACCAAGAATCTTCATCGATTACTTCTGTAGCAGGAGAGGAGGGTATGTGAAACTCCAACCTCTCTACTATTTGACCAGTATGGTGGTCGATTTTTACATATTTTATTTTGAGATAGATGAGCGCCTTCATTCTAAAGTTGTCTAAATTTCTAAAGAGCGCATCTATCAAAGATGAATTTTGATGAAACCATTCTTCAAAGTCAGCAATGGTTTCTGAGGATTCCATCTGGTAATTCCTCACTAAATTATTTATCGACACTTCAGAGACTCGGATAGAGGAGGTGCTGTTAGTATAACTATCGTCACTGTGTGTATGTCGAAGTCTGTGTGAAGATAATTCAAATCGTGTTTCAAATGATTGAATGCAGAAGTCGCAAGTAAAGGAGACGTGTTCAATAGAGTCATCCTCACCTCGGGAGATTGATGGCGACTTGGGTTGACACACACGTTGTCTGATGTGTCGGAGCAGATCGCGTTTCCTCGTGAAGATGTGCCCACAGTCAGCACATTCCCGCTCGTCGCCTTCCCGCGATAGTGTTGAGCTGGAACTAGCATCACTTAAAAGAGAAACCATTCTATCATCTCTATTAAAGTCTTAGTGTTTTGTTACAACCTACCTTCACTCAACAGCTCTAAACTTTCCTTGAGAAAGGAGGGCTTTGGTGATGAAGTCGATGCCTGAAATTGAGGAAGATGCTATTAGCCAAACGTTCGAGGGAGATGAGTGAGGAAATCTTCAACCTACCATTTTAATGGTGTGGTCGCACACCTCGATCTCCATTTCTACCGACTTGTTAGAGATGGGAGGGAAGTCGCCTGCTGTTGCCGGTGGTGGTATGTGAGAGTTGGCGGGGCGGTTAGGAACGTTGTCGCCCAGAAATACCGTTGCGAGATCTGTTGAGAAAAGAAAGGAAAGCGATCAGTAACATGACTATTCAATTCCAAGTGTGGCGTGAGTTTTGTTTAAGTCCTTGTCCCCCTTTACCATCACTGTAACTTACCATCAAGAGAATTTACTTCCGCCATCACCGATGGTTCAAGAGGAGGCAGAAGGGGGATGCGAGCCGAGGGTGGAAGAGTCCGCGGCTTGGGTGTTGGAGGGATGTGGCGACGAGGAGCTGGTATGGGTGGTGGTGGAGGTTGGGCGATGACCATGCCCGAGGTGGATGGGTGCTCAGATGGTGGAGCTGAGGTAGATGGGCGAGAGGGTAGGGTCTGAAAATCATCATCATATTTCCGCCTCGCGACTTCCTCCCACTTCTCCTGCCTTGCCAAAACTGTAGAGTGGAAAAGAGATGAGATTGATGAATGATAGAATGCATGCTATCAACCATGATGATACAGAACACATGACAGCATTCATTCATTAAGATACTTACATATTCCCAGTCGTTCATAGGCTCGACCAAGTGCCCCTTCAGGAATAGGTTCTCTGTTCATGATGCGCTGCTGTACTGAAAAAGGGAGGGAGATATTGGTGAGAGATTTCTCGAAGGGAGATATTAGAGTGCATTATAAATTTTAGAAAATGAGCTTCGGTTTTGAAAATCGCGGAGTAAAAAGACGTTAAGGGTCTTTCGTTGAAAATTAGTAAGGATATGATTTTTACATTCTTGATGTTATTCAAAGGTTTATGAAAATTAATTCCTATGCTCAACACACATGGTAACCGAATGATGTTAGTTCAAGAGTTTTATTAGCACAACCTGCATCCTTGACCCATCACAAAAAAACTTGCATTGCTCAATGAGAGTTTCCTCCATCTTGGCAGAGACGCGATAAGATTCAATTTTTCTCGTGATACTCGTATCCATATCGAAGATTAAAGCAGTTAGATTCGACGTCGAAGGCAAATTCACTCAAAAGGACACGTAAGATTTATTTCATTTTACCTATGATGATCATGTGAATAGTCATTCAATGAACATGAGTCAATCAACACTTCGAAATGCTCCATACCATAAAGACTAACCCTTGTCGAATGGCTAAAGTACTCTGACCTGACGAGAGAAAGTGTCACGTTGAGTATGAAGTCGAACGCTCAACATGAGCAAAAGCTCAGAGGTTTCGGTCTAACAAACGACGAACAACCCGTGCAACGCAATCCCTCTACGGCAGTACCCGCCGTCCCGAAGGAACGCTCGAGCAAAGGAAGTATTACAGCGATGATATGCTTTATGAGCAGAAGTGAAACTCTTGATAGCAAGAGACTATTCAACTTGATAGCAAGTCAAAACAACCTGATAGCGGGAGCTCACCAACACTCACCTTATGAAAGATAAATGTGAAGAGCAGAGCTGGTGCACTACCTTTTATAAGATTTTCCTAAGCGGTGAATGGATGAGACCTCTCGTCCAATCACAAGACGATCAGGAGTTTCCAGTGCGCTCACGCACTTCCAATTAATGCTGATGTTACAAACTCTCTTTTATGAACGCATGAGCATCTATTTGAATCTGTCAATGTACATTCCTATTGCGATATGATTTATTCGTTGATGATTTTACTATGGTATCTTATGTGTTCAGAGCTTGCTCACTAAAGGAGAGAGAAGTGTGTTTGGTGCATACGTTTGGCGTGTGAATGTCCAAATCCCATATCATTCCATTCATCATTTCTTCGTCAATGCCCTCTGTGTTTCTCAACTCTCGACTTGGAATATACACAGGTGACACGAAGAGGTAGTGGTTCTTAAAAGAACTCATGAGACTTTCTCGATACGGATAGTATGTGCTACATGTGTATGCCCTAAAAGGTTAGAGTCGGAGTGTAGAAACGACAAGCATGCAGTAAGGAGGAATTGATTAAGACATCATCATGAGAACTTTACTTGACATGTGCCCTACTTTGTAAATCATCAAACGATGAGTGGAAATTTTGAAAAACCTGCTGCAGACATCTAACGCAGTCATGACCAAGCGAGAAAAGATGTCGTTGGGAAAGTTGTCTAACACCGGCTGGGTGGTTTCGCTCTTAACTATAACACACCCCTCCTTCCATCTGCGGCAGCGCTCGCCGTACAAACCCACCAACAGGAAGTACACTATCAAAGATTTCCACATTGCTCATGCTGTAGCCTGATATCAAGCCGCCTAAGGTGATGGAGGATTTTATCCCTCACTCATACCGAGCTTCACACTATTAGTGCAATGGAGTTTGATATTATTATTTTATATTTTATTATTTGACTACACTAACTTTGCAAACCATGATACAGTTTCTGACTAGACTTTGATTCACTGACTCTGACTTGAGACTCAGACTCTGACTAGAAAACGTTGATGATTAAACTTTCTAACTATACATCAACCTGTGTTGCAGTAAAACTTTTGTACGACATGATAAAGTTTCTGACTAGACTTACGCATACAACTTCAATGATCAAACTTTCTAACTATACATCAACCTGTGCTAGAGTAAAACTTTTGTACAACATGATACACTTTCTGACTAGACTTACGAATAAAACGTTGATGATCAAACTTTCTAACTATACATCCACCTGTGTTGCAATAAAACTTTTTTACGACATGATAAAGTTTCTGACGACACTGACAAGAGCTTGTTCACTAGCGAAGAGAGAAATCTGTAATGTGTTGCGTGTGGCGGTTGGATGTCCTCCCATTTCATCCCTTCATCATTTCGTCTCCGTGATAGAGACAAGAAGAACTGATGGTTCATTCTCACATGCTTGGGCAACTGTCGGGAGACAAGTGCAATGGAGATTTTATGAGGTAACCTGTGGCAGATAGCTAAATGTCGCCCTGGCGGTCAGAGTTCAACGTTGAGACGAAAGGCAACCACTTGCAAACATGACGCCGAGAGGTTTCACAAGGATTACCATTGCCCACGTCCCGTGCAGTACTCATCGCCACGGACTTCACCGCTGTCTCGAAAGAACGCCCACCCACAGGAAGTATGACACCGAAAATCTCCGTGACTTGCACCGTCCATGACTTGATCGTCAGACATGAAAACCTGTAGAGGTGGTAAGAGGTGGACAGACTTTGATCAGCTTGATAGCAAGCCGTAGAGAGCTTGATTCACCAGCGTTTTTGCAATGGAGATGTTTAGAGGCCACCCATGACAAGATAGCTAAGACTCAACCGATTGGCGTTCAAAGTGCTACGTTGAGAACTGTGTCAAATGCCCAACATGAGACATGAGTTGTCCCAGCGGTTTCGGTCTAAACTATGACACACTCCCTTGCCACACCTATCACTACGGCATCGTCCGCCGTCCCGAAGGAACACCCTGTCAGTGGAATATTACAGCAAAACTCTCCGTGTCTTGCTCGCTTTCAGTGAAAAGCCGCTTATACCATGAGACGACTGGCTCAGACATGAAAAGCTGTAGAGTTGGTAAGAGGTGGACAGACTTTGATCAGCTTGATAGCAAGCCGTAGAGAGCTTGATTCACCAGCGTTTTGCAATGGAGATGTTTAGAGGCCACCCATGACAAGATAGCTAAGACTCAACCGATTGGCGTTCAAAGTGCTACGTTGAGAACTGTGTCAAATGCCCAACATGAGACATGAGTTGTCCCAGCGGTTTCGGTCTAAACTATGACACACTCCCTTGCCACACTTATCACTACGGCATCGTCCGCCGTCCCGAAGGAACACCCTGTCAGTGGAATATTACAGCAAAACTCTCCGTGTCTTGCTCGCTTTCAGTGAAAAGCCGCTTATACCATGAGACGACTGGCTCAGACATCATTAAAAATGCTTTCATTGACTTCAGCAGGGTCGAAAACCCCAGAAAACCTCCAAAACTAGTGAATTTAAATTTTTCAACTTTTTAGCACTACTTATGAAATTTTATGAGTAGTCTGTCACTTAGGGCAGGTCAATAGCGACCGAACCTTTTTTTGAATCAAGTCAAACGGACTTGTAGAAGCAAAGTTACAAGCCTTTAAAGTTTTGGAGTCTTTTATGGCCTGGAGACGAAGGCCATCTCCTGGCTAACCTCTAAGTCTGACGCCTTAGCTGATATCAGCAATGAAATTTTCTAAGTCGGTTTCTTACAGAAACCCGGAATTTGGAATGTCCGATGCTATCATCGGAGCTCTGAGAGACGACCTACCTCTGACAATCGCTCTCGTCTTAATGACAACTCACTGTCGGTTCCCAGCTTATATAGTTTGTGACGATCAGCTGATGACGTAATATCCATCATCCAAAAACTTAAAACGCTTCTATCATCGATTCTGGAGGTCCGATTGAGCTGGAAATATACCATTGCGATGTAGAATTTGACGCTGAATCCGAATCTGGCCTCCGTTTTCCAATCCGATGCTTCGTTTTGGCGCTACAGCCCAAAATGTCCCAAATTCTAACTCTGTCGTTTTTCGCCAATGTCCCAAAATCTTAAATGGCGTCTCACATCTAAACGAAGACAGATATGAACAAGCCGTTTCTTTCCGTGAATTTGTCTCACTCTTAGCTTTCAAACGAGCTATTGCACGACAAAATCCGTCCACTGGAAGCCAAGATCGAAGCTAGCTCTCCCGAGGGGGGGGGGACGTCAGCGAAAATTTTTTCTTTCCGATTGCTTTCAAATTCACCATACTGATGCAGAATTTCACGCTGAATCCGAATCTGGCCTCCGTTTTCCCATCCGATGCTTCGTTTTGAGGCTACAACCCAAAACGTCCACAATTTTACCTCTGTCGTTTTTCGGAAAAATTTTGAAGAAAACTATTTTCTCGCCGATTCCTTTCAAACTCACCATACCGATGCAGAATTTGACGCTGATCACGAATCTGAAGTCCGTTTCACTCTCCCGTGCCTCCTTCACCCTCAAAACACACTCTCACTCCACCACGTCAACCTGATCGGTCGGCCAAGTCAACCTAGTCGGTCAGCCAAGTCAACCTGGACGGTCGGCCACGTCAACCTGGTCGGTCGGCCAAGTCAGCCTGGACGGTCGGCCACGTCAACCTGGACGGTCGACCAGGCGCGCTGTGTTTGTATGGGAGCTAGCCATTTCGAGGCGCGCTGTGTTTGTATTGGACCCACCCCATTTCAGAGCGCGCTGTGTTTGTATTGGACCCACCCCATTTCAGGGCGCGCTGTGTTTATTATGGACCTTTACTTACTACTCATACCTGAGATCACTCTGAAAATGTTATCTTATACCGCATCGGATTTAGAGCAACAGGAAGAACGATTTGGATGAATTTTTACCTGAAACTGTCAAACATGCTAACGAACTCTACATTTTGACATAAACATCACATGTATTGGCAGACCTTCATGAAAATAAATAAGTCGTAAGCCAAAGTAGACCAATCCTCAATCTCATATCAGACTTCGCATATGAATAGTGAAATACCAATGTGAGAACACACTTCTCGCTAGTGGTTGTAGAAATTTGAGAAGCCTCAGTTCAGTTCGTTCTTCAGTTTATGAACGGCAAATTCTTAGTTCAATTCAGTTTAACTTCAGTTACCAGAAAGCCCGCTCAGGTCAGCAGTTGACCAGTGAACGGCTCGAAATCTCGTTCGCTCACTCACTAAGAAGTTCGAATGAACTGATGCCAATACACTTCCTCATATTGATGTAGCCTTTTTTCCACCGCAACTTCTAGGTCACTCGCTTGATTTCATTGACCGTTGACTTACTCACATCGGGCAATAATGTAATTTCGTGCATTGTGCATCGATTTCCTTTCACCAAAGTGACAGCTGCTTTCCCTTCAGCCGTCTAATATGTGCCTGACATGCTTGAATATCATGTATGACGGCAAAGATTCTTAAGAAGATATTTATGATGTGGGTGAGCTGCAAGCATTCCTCCAATCTTTGACTATTTGAAGAATAGGATGAACCGCTTTTTTATGATAACTGAACCATAATTCACTAAGGTTCCTTGTCATACGCACATTTGTAGTGAAATTTCAGACATATTCATTATTCGAAATAATCAATAGTTAACACACAGAATTAGATTGTTTAATCGTATCACTTTGCTAGAAGTGCAAACTGATTCAAACAGATGGCACATGTAGGAACTTAATAAGTGGGCAAAAAGAGATTTTTAATACCTTACAGAGATAGGAAAAATAGTCGTGCGTCGCTTGCGGATTGCTCTGAATTCCTTCAAAATTCTCCGATCGCCACGGTTCTTTCAGATTCGAAGAATTCAGATCATTGCGCACAAGTTTTCTCGATAATGTTGGGCCCTCCGATCATTTCAAAAAAAGTTAGCAGGCGCATGAAAAAACGTTTACAAACTTCTCTGTAGAACTTGACATCGTCTGTGTCCCTTTGCTGTGTGATCCGTTTGATAACAGTCACTGAAACTTTGCACAATTTGGCGTGTTTAATGTTGAACTGGTCGCTCATTGTTTGATTGCTATGGTATTTCGTCAGGAGATTGTGCCATTTCAATAACGTTACATGTTCCATTGCTTCCCTTCTAGTCAAACGGAAGAAGAGACGACCAGTCTAATTCTGTGAGTTAACAACTGAAACCGCCAGCTCATGGATTTCATAGATTCCAAGCCACAGGCAATCGATTCAAAGCAACGTTAATTACGTGCACGTTAATTGACTATGCAGCATTGATAAGTTTCAGTCTTCATCAAAATATTTATCATTGAAGTCATGCATGACACTCATCATACTACTATTAACTCCTATTATTTTTTAGTTAGCATATTTTTTTGGACACGATTTCACGCATTCAGATCTGTTAGTATCTCAAGACCTTGGAGACTTACCAAGTCTGAGAGAGATCACGAGTTCGACGCATGATATGAGCACTGCCAAGGAGTGCTGCTTTATTTCCGGTGGTGGTGGTTCAAAATATTTGAATCTGGTATCACATAAAACCTGGTGATGTCGGTAAATCAATCGTACTTATTTCAAGGACGTATGTTGAAGTCACGTGTTAAAATATTCACAATAAGCGGAAATGCGTGCTTAACTTCAGACAACTCTGATGTAGACTTGCGTCCCTTTACTTGGCATCATGATTACATAAACATAAATCAACGTCAGCCGTTTCAGCGATAGGAATTTGAATTGACTAGTTCACCGCACAACAGATTAATTTAGTTCGGCATATGTGAGTAGGTAGATTTGCGTCCACAGCGGAAAGGTTAAAACCACTAAGTAAAAAACCAACATCAAACCATTGAACTGACAAGGACGCCATTAATGGTCCACATTACATGTCTTACTAGGATGGGAAGATGAAATCACGTAATTATTTACTTGTCTTATGGATAAGTATGATATAACGCTTGGTACCTGTCTCAGAAGGTTGCCCCAAGACTTTCGTAGAGTACGAGCTATGTGCTAAATAGATGCATTATGTCATCCTGCATTAATTCACATCCGATGTTATCAGATGCGTGGAAATGAAAACAGTCATACTTGGCCTTACTTTGTATTTGGGTGACATTGACGAATTTAGTAGATCTTATATCAATTTGAAACCTTAAGTACACACCACATATTAAGAAGTAGGCTTACTCAAACTCCATGATTTGAAAAGAAAACCTGGGAAAGTTAAGTTAATAACGAAACGATAATATACGAACGATAATAACGAAAACGAAATAAGGGTTGAAGCGCTATTCAGAGCTGGCATGTGCCAAGCAGCATGCCAAGAGTCATTCATGAGTTTGGCAAATTACAAGGAAATTTGATCCGCCTGTAAAAGAGATTGTTTACGTAGGCTTGATGATTTCAAGTCATTATTAATTTACTAGTATTACAACAGTTTCAATTATAACCTAAAATATCTTGAAAAAAGTTAGGGCAGCAGCATTTCTTAATTTCTATTGATTCACATATTTGACGATACCAGTAGAACCTTGAAATCACTGCTATTATCGATCTTATATGAACGGATTATAATATTAATGATAATACATCTTACATTCCTTTTCTGAATATGCTGTCCACATAAAGGATGTTATCGATATTCTTGCGGATTTTTACATGCTGTTATTTTGACGAAAAGTATCAGGTTTTCAGGTTCTAAGGAGCAAAAGTCGCATTCCATTGATTACTATTATTTCAAAATTGACGAAAGGTATTCCACATGTCCTCCATCACAGCGTCTGCAATGATGGTAAAGGAGTAATAAGCAAGAGTATTGATCATAATGCTTATGTAGTCCGTTAAAGAGGTTGGTCTTTGTTTTGATTCGTCTTGAGCTTTTGGACCTGGTGGTGCTTTAGTGTTTTGTAGTAATGGTTTTGCACCAGGAACATAGCCAAAATTGCAACATCAACATTCAAATTTCACACATAGAGCTTAATTGAGGCCAGGAAATAGGCGTACCCCGACCAATCTAACGATTCAATTTTGAATTGAGTTCTCGTGGATCAAGAGCGTTTTCCTCGTTACAACCGAGTTGGATCGCGTCGCGGTGTCATAAATTCTTTGTTGAATTTTGGCATTGACTGTTTCTTCCACCACTTGGAAAAAAGCTCCATCGCAAGAAAATGAATTGACCCAAAGAATATCGAAGGTGACTACATAGGCTTCTCGTGCATCATATGATGGTTTGTGCAAGCATACAGGAAACAGTTGTGTCGGTGGACATTCCCTGAGACGGAATGTTGCCTCATAACTGCAACTGGTATTTAAGGTTGAATTATGATCCTGTGCGTCAATGATTTATCTATCAAAAGAAAAAGTTGAAGTCGATTACGTGCATCTTTAGGCTTCAATTCGTGTACAAATTTGTGCTTCAATGATCGAGCATTGAATTCCCTTTTCCTTTAGTTGGCTACTTTGCGAAGGATAGATAGATAGTCCAACTTCTTCTGGAGCTTCCTCTGCGAATTGCTTCGATCATCAAATGTTACAAATACCTCTGCCTTTTTGTCATTTGAAAACCTCCACGTGTTAAACCTACTCATATATTCGAAGCAACAGGAAGGGCTTCCATAAATCTTTTTCCGGTGAAGCCATGTTCTTGCATGAACATTACTTGTCGAACTTCACATCAAACAAGCACCTGACCTGCTCACAATCACAATCAAGCAATCCTTCATTTCTTACGTCACGATGCTCTATGACAAGTCCAGATCATTGAGAGTTAGCAACGCTTGGCAAACGTTTAGCAAAGCAATACATGCCCTCCAATACATATAATTGATTTTCGCAAAACCGATAAAATAAAATCCCATTTTATCCGATTAAAATGCAACCTCTTCGTCAAGTGTGCATTAGCTAATATCATTAATCGGCTCATGGTTTGAATAATTAATCCGCAAGAAGATCGCGAACACCCTGTACTTCACATATGAAAATTGATATGGAATCTGTGTTTCTGTACACTTATCATTCGGACATTCAATCACCAATCAAAAGATCGATATTGATCAATATAAATTGTAGATTTTTATTAGTATGATTGAATAATAACTAACTTTAATGCCAGATTCGCTTTACGCAAAATTTCATCTATGTTGGATGCTTCATGTAGCCAAATAGTGCATTTTAGAGAAAATATAGATCGATGAATCGCCTCTAACTTATACGAGGGGTGATCAAAAAGTTCGCGGCCTTTACCTGAAAACGTAAGAGAACAAATTCACGATTTTGTCAGATGAATTGGTCATTCATTATTACGTCACAGGCGTGTTATCTGAACTGTAATCAAACGCGCTTTTTAATTGCGGAGTCGAGACATTTTGACAGCACAAGTCGATCGCAAAAATAGCGGAGAAAAAAGTTACGAGCTCGTACGCGCTCTTCAGTTCGTGTCAGTGAAATGGAAATCGTCGAGGTTCGTGCTGTAATCAAATATCTTTAACTCAAGGGCCTCACTGGCAAAGCTGCTGACGAAGATCTAGTGGCAACTCTCGGAGAAAATGCACCTTCGTTCACCATGGTCAAGAAATGGGTCGCGGAATTCAAGCGAGGCAGGACGAGCACCGAGGATGCAGACTGACAGATCTGGCCGTCATGTCTTCTTCTGAGACGATAAATAAAGTTCTCAACATCATTCTTACTGATCGCCGAGTGACAATCCGACATATTTCAGATGTTCTCCACATCAGTTATGGCTCTGTACAATCGATTATTACTGAGCGAATTGGGATGCACAAAGTCTCTGCAAGATGGGTGTCTCAAATGCTCACTCAAGAAATGATGCAAAATCGTGTTACTGCATCCCAGGGGAGCTTGAATCAATGGCAACACAATCCAGAGGACTTTCTTAAGCGTGTGGTTACGGTGGATGAAACATGGGTTCATCATTATGATCCTAAGACCAAGCTCTAGAGCAAAGAGTGGAAGCGCCCAAGCTCTCCAACACCACGCAAATTTCGACACAATCGATCAGCTGGAAAGGTCATGCTGACAGATTTTTGGGATGCTCAAGGTTTCATTATGACCGATTACCTGGAAAAGGATGCTTCAATCAACAAAGAATATTATTCGGACGAACTGAAACAACTCAGAGAAGAACTGAAGCGAAAACGTCGCGGGAAGCTTTCGAGAGGTGTGCTGCTTCTGCAAGACAATGCACAACCTCACACAGCTCAGTTGTCTGTCACATCAGCATCCCAGTGTGGATTTGAGTTGCTGCCTCACCCCGCTTACTCCCCCGACCTCGCTCCATCGGATTTTTACTTGTTCCCTCCTCTGGAGGAATCTCCTCGAGGGAAGAAGTTCGAGGACAACGAAGATGTCATCGGGGCTGTAGAATCTTTCCTGGACGAGAAAGATCCTGCATATGACTTCTTCAAGGAAGGTTTCCTGAAACTCCATCAGCGCTGGACGAAGTGCATCCAGAAGAACGGTGACAATGTTGAGAAGTAGTAATATTGCCCCGAAACGTTTGCATATGTTTTTATTTCTTTGCAAATAAATGAATTTTCTCTAAAAGGCCTCGAACTTTTTGATCACCCCTCGTAGACAGCTGATTGTATAAAAACATAAATGTCACATTCGTTTCCAATATAAAATTTGATCCAGACTCGTCGTTTAAAGAGCATCAATAGTAATTTTTAGGATAATCAATCAATGCAAATGACCCAGATCGATTCTGATCAATGCTTTAATTGACTTTTGATTAGCCAGCTTGTTCAATGAGTTTTTAAATAACATATTGGTTTGTGCGCAAGAGTTTTATGGACAATTTTTCAAGATTGATGTGAATTTTGGCGCACCGAAGAATGGACTATTCTAAAGAAGCTTCAAACTCGGCATAAATGGATAGTCAGCGTACTTGTATCGGAGAGTAATGCTCCACTCCGGTGTTATGGGAGTAAGGATACAAGCCCTGACTACCCGAGCCCCGCTTCGCTGCTTTTGCATTGGAGCAGCTTGAGGTCTTAAGCAGGTCTAGTCAACCAAATTGTTGGATTAGGTTAGGGGAGGCCGAGGTACCTCGGGTGGATCGGCATTAGAAGATGCAGATATCATGCCGTAATCCAGAACTGACTGAAGGAGATACTATCCTATGTTGGGGTGGGCCAAAAGGTATGAGGGGACGTAATATATCGAGACGCAATATCTTCACCAACGGAAATCTGTCATCGAAAATTGCATTGACTCGCTGTTGTTTTCTATGATGTATTGGTTGAACGTCCACAAGTACCGAAAGTCCAGGTTTCGACCGCCTTCCGGACTACCTGCCTGGTGGAGCTTGCAGGTCGTGCCCCCTGGATACTATCATATACAACGATAGTAGGGCAACCAAATAACCGAGTGCTCGGTGGTTAAACCGAGTCCCTCATGAACCAACAACTTCGGGCGGTTGAGGTCTTGAGCAGGTCTATACAACCAAATTGTTATTGGAAGACTACTACTCAAAGTCCGACAGGGCATCAGTTTTCATCCCAAGAGTAAATAGAAAAACAACTTTAAATCTAATGCAAGTCTGCGCGACGACTTCCAGCAGTGAAGACGAAGAAATGGAGGGATTCTACCTTAAGCGACGACATTCAAGATGTAATTGACGATGACAAAAGTGGCAAACTAGTCGTGATGGGAGACTTTAATGCAAAAATTAGACAAAAACATGATGATGAAGAATGCGTTGGCAGCTATGAATATGGTTGACGAAAATCACGAGGCTCAAGAGTGATGGATTTCTCAGCTGCGAATAATCTCAGAATAGCCAACACATTTTTCAAAAACAACCCAACAGAAAATGACCACGGAGCTATGATCGGCAATGGTATTAATATTTGAAATGACATAAAATGATATCATTTTACGAATTTTATCATTTTATTTTTTATAATGAAAATATTAGCATTTTTCGTGAAATACACGTAAGCCTAGAACGTAAATAGATCTAGTCATACGAATTTTTCGATTTACACTGGTACCATGCTAATTTTATGGATCTTAGCAATGAAATTGAATTTAGATTGCTTGCAGAATCTATATATTCCAAATAATGGTAGACCGGAGAAAGCAGTTTAGTCCTACAAAGTTTCTTGTATATTAAAACTATGGCCTATGGCCTGCACATTAGACATCACAAGTTTTGATTTAAGCTCTATACACTCGAATTGCACGTATGCCTACAATATGCAATTGGTTAGGCCAACAGTATCTGAAGTACGAAGAAAGGCTAAAAATATTCAGAGTACAGTCAAAACTTCAAAAACATCAAGACAGTTATTAATGACCTCAATGTTCAGTTATGGGCCTACTGGAAGTCTGAAGTGACCAGCAATATATGAGATATGCGCTGTATACATACAGAGCTAATTCAGGAAAACAGCGGTCTTTATTAACCAGAAACTTCTTAGTGAACCTGCAGTCCTGCATTGTTTGACAATCTGTGTGATAGACAGACTGACAGACAATAGTCTGTTGCTTGCGCTACATAAATCAACCAGTGGGGAAGGACATGGTTAGAACAAACGAAAGAGACTAAATTTACTTCAATAGTAAATGCGAAGAATCTATGATTAGAAAATATGATGGAACAAAAATTTTTGATAATGTCATTTTATATCATTTTTCAAAATAAAATGATATGAAATTACATCATTTTTCCTCAGAATAAAATGATGTCATTTTATCATTTCCGATCTTTGCTAGGGAATCATTCCACTGCACGACCAAAAAGGAAATTGACTTTATCCTCTGTAGAAATTATGACTTAGTTTTAGACATCGAAATCCTCAGCCGGCTTGATTTCGACTCCGACCATACCGTCCTCAACGAGCGAAGGTTAGAATCAATGAGAAACATGAAAGAGCTAAAGGGATTAGGTAACTCATTATTCCAGGGAACTTCATACTCGAAAGGAGGAACGAATTTCAGCTGAATCTCTCAAACAGATTCGAGAACCTGCAGATCGAATATGCCGATGACGTGAATGATGAATATTTCAAGTTGACTTGCGCTTTGAAAAAAACAATAAAAACATTGAAGATCGATAAAAAAGCCAAAAAAGTCAACAGATGACCCAATTGATGTAAGCGTAATGAATTACGGAAAATAAGACGAGAAAGCAATCTGACAGAAGTAGAGTTCATTGCAACCAGAAAATTAAGCAAGCAAAGGATTGAACAAGACATCGACGATTATAGCGAAAGACTGATAGATGATGAGGTCATAAGGAGAAATAAATCACTGAAAAAAGTTCAAGAAGCAGTTAATCCTGGCAGAAAAGTGATCAGATGCATCTCCAAAAGTGGATGGGATGTTACAAATAAACGCGAGATATTGGACGAAACAACCACCTTCTACAAAGGACTTCACAAACAAAGCGTTGTCATTGAAAAGGACGATATATACAGGGGTCGACAAAAAATTGCGCATTCTGAAACGATTGGTTTCTGAAGATTACATTCAACGTTTTCATCAAATATCATTCCGATTATCAAGACAAACGGATTGTTGATCAATATTTAAATAATTTTTGATGTCACTTCCATTTATTGAGTGATTATGTAACATTTCCATAGATATGAAACTTGGGATATATTATTTGAAATAGTATGATATATCTTTATTATTGAGTGGATGTTAAATTTGCTTTATCGTTGTTTCTATAATGATGTTGAATACTCAATGGCAGTGAATATGAAATCAGGACTGTTTAATGTATCAGCTGATTGCTTTTGGACATTAATTGTCTAAACATGGAATTCAAGAACTAGAAGTGTGACATGCATTTTGTCATCAAAACGCCGTCTAAAAAAGCTACTATGCGACAAAGACTAACCATGCTTTTGTCAACCCTTTGGGCGGGGAAAGCATTGCGAAAGTTAGCAGAATCCAAGATCTCATTCGATGAGGGGTGTGAGACGGTGACATAAAAGGACGGTTCCTGTAGATGTCGTTCAGGTTCCTGCTATACATACGATGATGTCTAATAAATTAGAGAATTAGAGAAATTAGAGAATCTCCAATAAATTTAATAATGATGACAATCTTAGGGATCTAAATATTTTTATCCAGCTGTTTGATTAACAAATCGTTCCTTCATTGCGCATTTGGAAGTAGATGTCAGCCACAAGATAATCGATTGTCATCCTCACTTAATCCTCTAATTTATTGGACATCAACGCATATATAGCAGCAACTTGAATGAGATCTACAGGAACCGTCCTTTTATGCCACCGTCTCACACCCCTCATCGAATTCCTCGATGAGATCTCGGATTCTGCTAACTTTTACAATGTTTTCCCACCCAAAGCGTTGACAAAAGCATGGTTTAATCTTTGAGTGTAGTCTTTGTCGCATAGTAGCTAATTTTAGACGGCGTTTTGATGACAAAATGCATGTCACACTTCTAGTTCTTGAATTCCATATTCAGATAATTAATGTCGAAAAGCAATCAGTTGATACATTAAACATCAGAATACTGAATTGTGGTCAGATACTCCAGGAGTGGAGGATTGCAAATGTGGTAGCAATCTATAAAAATGGTTGAGTAAATAAAACTAAGATTGATTTGGGTAGATTTTACGATAATGTCGTGTAGCTTGTTAATTTTGTCTTAATGTCGGTTTCAGCACTTTTAGCATTTTACTTTTGACTTTTAAAGTGATGAGTATCTTCTTGTATCTTATTCTGTTCTGATAATTAATTTTATGTTTAGTGAGATGTGATCATCTGTTGTCTGCATTGCTTCTACATGATGAAATAAAGTCAGTTGCTTGAGGATGGCAGACGGCGTCTGTTGAAAGCGCTCGCAAAGAACCTTGGTGGTTTTCTTTTTGCTTTGGGTTACATCGACCCTTGGGATGTCCTCCGAGACAACTATATAAAAATGGTTGTAGTAAAAATATCAGGAACTCGCTGTCACTGTCTTGATGTCAACTTTCTCCGTCTGTATAATGATCTATGATGTAGGTTACCAAAGCTAAGTTTATACTTGCCACCCGGAGTCGGAGTCCTATCAAAATGATAGGACTCCGCATCCCTGCTTTCTATCATGCTGCACATAAACATCGGATATGATTCGATGTCTATAATGCTGCATCACTTTATCATCACTCACATAATAACACATTGTTCCATTCCCTCTTTCACGCTCTTTAATCCTTTTTCCATTTAGTCAGATCCCAACCAATTTCTATTGTCTTTGCCCAATAATCTTTGCTATTGGTGAAATGTAGCCCAATGCTGTCTGTCTCATACATACATTTCTATTTCTCCTTTCCTACTCATCTTTATTTCTTAATCATGATCTCTATGCTCATGATATCTTATTACTATTTGTGCAATGTGAATTTTGAATGTTGCACACTGTAAGAATACTCTTTTTTCTGTACTCTATGATTCTGCGCATGTAATGCTTTCCTTCTGAGTCTGACGATGATCTTCTAATGAAGATAATACATTTACCCTATTTACAAAAAACATCAATATACATGTATATTTACTCCTCCAAACTACATGTAATAGCTTGAAAATATGTGTGTCACAGTCATGGAAGCGGCTCTTCCATGATAGGAATGCGATGCCCAAGAGCTATTCGAACTTGTTCGTCTAATTCATTTGTGTGTATAGGGGAAGTTGCACGAATACCGGCCCCCTAAATGAAATCCCTCCTGAAGCATCAATTATATCTACAACTTTTAAAACAAAATCTTCTTATCATACATCGCGTATTTTTCACAACTTCCCCACTAAGTGTTGTTTTTCCAATTATTTATTTCATATACATAGGACTAATGTTTTTCAAAATCCAAGTGCCCACCAGCCTCTGTGCCTTCATGGCGGCCATGAGGTGCCCTTTTATCGGCCACGATACCTCTGTAGGGGCAGTAACCATAGATCTATGGCTGTCAGCTGGAAATAAAAGGAGGGTCATGTATTCTTTCTGTATACTAGATAGACAAATGTTGAATTCTCAACTTTCATCAAGGAAATGCGAAAATTATGTGAACTATTTTATGATTGGATGTATGAAATTACAAAATATCGATCGAATCAAGCAAAAATAAAATCGGAAACTTCCATCTATCGAAATAAATGGGGTACTATTTCATCGTCAATTAAACCCCGACCATCCTCAATGTCACTGGGAAAATCAATAGTTGGATCTGCTGTTCGTCTGATAGCCTCAGATGGGGTTTTGGGAGAATACTGAGGACTTCAGTATTCTTGACTAAGTCGACATCATCTGAATTAAGGACACGCTCCCTTTCTAGAAAACTATATACGTACATGTACATCATCATTGCTCACTGAGGTGACTTTCGCAACGAACATCCGTGCGGCCGTCTTCCTCGATTCGACCTCTGCGACAAAATAATCATCGATGACTATAGGCCTATTTGAATACGGAACAGTGTCACTTTTTTGTTCGCTGGAGTCTCCGGTACTTATGGGTATCCCCCACCCCCACGTTTTCAAATTTGTCTAAAATCTGTAAAAATGAATCAATCGTCACAAAACTTCAGATACACGTATTTGAGTGCATTTTCTTCTCACATGCAAATCGAAGAAGAGCTTCCTGATTTAGAAGCGATGGTGAAGTGTAGCGATGTCAGCAGCATTATGTGACTTCGCCAGACCTCATCGTCTCAACAGCTAGCAGTCGGTCAACAAAGTAATTTCCCGACAACTAGTGAAATGATGAAGACGATCTAGGCCACATTCCTTACATTGACATTTTTACCTTAAGAGAGACGTGGCAAGGGTAGTGGTCGTGGGAAGATTTCAAATGGCAGCTGATGAGACGAAGAGGGAGAGAGAACAAGGCACACACGAGTAACAATAATGAGTCGAACAGACGAAGTCAGATCAAGCTGTTGACATCGCTACATGTCACGTTATCGCCTCTAATGCATAATGTGTTTTGTCCGATCGGCATATATTTTTGTATGTGGGTAGAATGTGCTAATATACCGGTATGTCTACCTGAAGTTTGGTGACGATTGATTCATTCTTATGGATTTAAGGCGAACTTGAAAACGTGGGGGAGAGATAACCCATAAGTACCGAGTCTCCTCTTTCGTCGTACGTACGTGATTGGAGCAAAGTAAGTATATAAGGGAAGTAATGGGCAAAAGACCGTTCCAGGACACCTAAAATTCAAAAAAATAGTATCTTTAAAAACGACATAAATTCATGAATTTGAACCCTTTTTCAGGTTTTTAAGACCTAAATACATGAATTTAGTCCATTCAAAAAGTACCATTTTTTCAAAAATGGTACTTTTTAAAAACGACATAAATTCATGAATTTGAACCCTTTTTCAGGTTATGAAGACCTAAATTCACAAATTTGGGCGTTTTTAAAAATACCCAATTTTCAAATTTTTCAAAATCTCAAATTTGAGAATTACAATTTTCACCCCCAAAATCATGACCGTTCCAGGACACCGAAAAAAATCATAAAAGTTAAGAATCTCAAAATTTGACAATTACAATTTTCACCCCCGCCAAAATCATGACCGTTCCAGGACACCGAAAATCATAAAAGTTGAGAATTTCAAATTCATGAATTTTATCCATCTTTCAGGTTTTTAAAATATATCATGTGACTAAAAATATTTCTTTAAAAATGGAAGAAACAAAAGTGGAAGGAACTTCAGAAATGGAAGGAACCACAAGAATATATCCTTCGTTATCATATGAACGTAGTTCTACTTTAATGGACATTGAAAAGATTAACATTGAAAAAATGAATAAAGAAAAACACAAAGATAGAGTTAGGTATATGAAAGATAAGGAATCTCAATTATTATTAAGATTAGAGCATTATAAAAAATTAAGAAAGAGATGGACTAAAGTTAAGAATGTAACACAAGGAATTGGCATATTCTTAACAATAAGTTTAGGTGCTTTAACAATTGTTATATCTTCAGGTGTTTTAGTAATTCCAGTAGTTGCTACAGCTTTAACAGGTACGGGTGTTTTTGCAACTTCACTTGTTACAATGTTAGATAAATCTTTAATAACTAAGAAACGAAAATCATTAAAAACTAAGCATTTACATATTAAAGAAGTCTATGATAAACTACATTACTACTTTCAAAGAGTATGTGATGATAATGTTATTACGTTAGATGAGATTGAAAAATTTGATCAAATAGCTAATGAAGTAAATCAAATATCATTTCAATCACAGACAGAAAAAGTTGATGATAAAAATAAAAAGGATGGCAAAATTTCTAGTGATGGTAAAATTTCTAATGAAGAAAATGATAAAATTTTTTTAGAAGAGCTAAAAACTTTAAGCGAAAATTTAAGCAAAACTTTATTAAACAAAACTTTATTAAACAAAACTTAAAAAGAGAAAACTTTAAACGAAAAGATGTCAAACAACAAAGCAATAAAAAAATAATTTGTTCAGTAAAATGTTTTTGCTGTATTCCAATGTTACCACAAAATTCAAATATTATATTTTAAAAATGGATAAAATTAGAGCTGATAATTTTAAAAGAATAAAACAATTAGAAGAGTTAATAAAACAAAGAAATATTATGAAAGAAAATCATCTTCAACATAGAATGATAAAAGCTGGTATTCAATCTGATATGTTTGAAAAAATGCAGCAAACCGAGCAAATAAAAACTGATTTTGAGAAAACTATGAAACCATTTAAAACTCTTGAAAAAGAAAGTACAAATAATGATAAACAAATTGATATAACAGATCCAGAGCACAAAACTATATTAGATGACTATGGATTACTAGAATCAAACATTAATAAGAAATTACCAAAATCTATGCAATTTGAACATTCTATTTCATTTATAGATGGAAAAACAATACCTAGATTTTATCTCGGTCAAAAAGAAATATTTCCACGACCTTTTCGAGGTTTAATTTTTTCACCAGATAAATCTCCTTTTAATTTAGATAGAAATTTTGTTAATCTTTTAAGAGGAGCAGATTTAAATAATTATGCTGTAGAAGATCTCATAAAATATAAAGCTATGTTAGACAGAGTTGGTGCAGTAAAATCTCTTAGACGTTATAAACAATTAGAAAATTTATTATCATCGGGAGTTAAAGTAGGGAAAGGTTTATCTGAAAAACAGAAAACAGAAACAACTATATTTTTACCAGATGATCCACAAGAATTACTAAATAGATTAAATATTTTAATATCTGCAATAAAAGAAGGACATAATTCTAGTTTCAATGAAATTCATGCTATATTGAAAAGACTGTTAGAAAAGAAGATTCTAAATGAAGAGGATTATAAAAGTATAACGAACCGAATGTTCTAGGGCTTCGCCCGTAGCTGAAATATGTTGTTGTTTTTATTTTTTTTATAAAAAATATTTATTTAAAATTTTAACTAAAAAATGTGTTCAGCAGATTTAGACAAAATTAATAATCATTTAGAAAATTTAACAGAGATTTTGGGTTCATCAAAATTTAGTACGACGTTAAAAATTATAACAACTACTTCATCACACACTTGTAATTTAGAACCCATTCTACATTTGGAACAAAATAAAAATTATCAAATTGCATTGACTAGTTTCTCTACATTTAACACTATTCAAAACGTTATCAAAGATGTGAATGATCAATTTAGATATTCTACTGATAAAGGCAAAACATGGAAAATACTAACTTTTCTTCCTGGTTCTTACGAAGTTGAAACAATATCAAATGAAATTAAGAGACATTTAGGTATATCATTTAAAGATAAGAAACAATTACATTTTGCAGTTGAACCGGCAGTTAATAAATTTTCTCTTACTTTAGACGAAAATCATCAAGTTGATTTTAATCATGATAGATCATTGTCAAAGCTATTAGGATTTAATAAACAAACCTATAGTCAAGGTTATCATTTAGGTGAGAAGATTCCAAAAATAACTGAAATAAATTCAATTGTTGTACATTGTGACATTATTGAAGGAGGATATATAAATGGTAAATTATCAAATTTAATATTCAGTTTTCCAGCTTTTACTGTACCCATTGGTTATAGATTAAATGTAATTCCACAAACATTAATATATTTTCCTATTACAAGAAAAACTATTAACAACATTGGCATTAGAATCACTGATGAAAAAGGACAAGAAATAAATTTTGGAGGTGAAGAGATTATGATAGATCTTTTGGTTCGGGAGGTATAAACTCCCACGCGAAGCTAGAGAAGTTTAATTTTCTTCTTCTTCTTTAGAAACAAAAAATAAAAAAAATAAAAATAAATTTTTTTATTAAAAAATGAGTGAACTACCTCCATTAAATAAAAAAAAACTTAAATTTAATCATCATCCAAATTTATCTAATAAAGTTTTGTCAGTTATTTGTGGAAGATCAGGATGTGGAAAAACATATCTATTATTTAAAATTTTAACGACTCCAAATTTTTTGGATTATAACAACCTTATAATTTACACAACAACGGCAGAACAACCCGTCTATCAATTTTTAAAATATGGATTTGAAAATAATCTTAAAAAAACAGCAATTGCTTCATTATTCAAAGAATATGAAAAATCTGAAGATGAAGAAGAAATAAGTTCGTGGTGTGAAGAAGCAGCAAAAAATAATCAGTTAGTAGAATCTAATAAAAATAAGCATATAAAGATACAATTAATAGATGATAGTGGTAATATGCAAGATCCTAGTAAACTAGATAAAACAATGAAACATTGTGTAATTTTTGATGATTGTGTTAATGATAGAAATCAGTCAGTTCAGAGAAATTATTTCACAAGAGGTAGACATAATAACTGTAGTGTATTTTATTTAACACAAAGTATGTATTCATTAGACGGAAGTGTTATTAGAAAGAATGCAAATATATTTATACTATTTGAAATAAATGCAAGAAACTGAAGTGATTTGTTAAGAGATTTATGCGTAAGAAATAAAGATGAATTTAAACAATCGTGTAATAATGCTTGGTCAAAAGATTATGGCTTCATTACAATTAATATTGATAAAAAAATTCATGAAAGAGTTATCGAACAATTGTTCTCTGACTGAAAGTCGATAGAAAATATTTTCGCGGAGTGATAAAAATATACAAATATAGTGTTATAATATTTTTTTATTTTATGTATATATGAAATTTGTCTATCTTAGAAATTAGAAAATTAAAAAGTTTCAGTAGTTATTCCATCAGGTAAAATTTTTCTTTTATCATCAAATGGATCTAATGCTAATTTTTGTTCTTCTTTTAAATACATGTTATGTTTTTTTGAATTAAGTCTATAATTACATGCTGTTTTTATTTCATTATTAAATAATGCATTTTTATAATCTTGAAATGTTATTTGATTAGCCACTGATGCCTTTGAAATTCCTTTTAATGTTTTATGTGTTTTAATATTATTAGTTGTATCATAACAGTAACATTTAGATTTTAAAAATATAGCTTCTGTTATGAAATCTTCATTTCCTTCTAATTCATCTTTTACTTTACATAAATCAGAAGGATGAATGATATCTTTTATTTTATTAATTTCTTCATCAAGTGTAGAATTATACGGTATTGTTAATTCTAAGAAAACAGAATCGCTATCTGTAAAGTGTAATTTATAGTTTTTGCCATAAGCAGGTGCTAAATAATCATATATAAATCTATACATAAATAGTTTAGCTAATTCTAATATAGTGAAACCAATGAAATTAAACTTATCATGTTTTACGCTGATTCGACGTAAATGTACAGCACATAGTTCATCACTAAATCTAGTAGTTCTTTTATATGTAGGTTTCCTTGTTAAATTTTGAAACCTATCTTTATCATAAACTATTTCAATATTTTGTCTATTACGCACATTTTCTAAAGTCTTACCATAAAATGCATTATTCATTAATTTGAAGAACACGTTTCCAAAATCATCTTTATTTCTTTTAGCTATTTTGCGTTTTTCAATATTGAACTCTATATAATTTTTTAACCACCTAGATTTTTGATAAAATAGTTTTCGATGTATTTTGGTGAGAATCATTCCATGATCTAAATACCAATCTAGCATTCTTCCTTCAACAACATACTTTCCTTTATTGCTTTGTGTTAACATAAGTTTTTTTGTTGGTCTGTATTTTTTAGGAATTAAAGATTTTTGATAATCTGAAAAATCTTCTATATTAGGAATTTTGTTTTCGGGACAGAAAGGAAAATATTTTGTTTTATCTTTTATTTCATCAGGGTATACTAAATCAACTTCATATATATAACCATGATTATAATTTCCATCATATGTTTTTTGATAATCTAGAATATTACACCATGACATTTCACCTGTTGGTAATTCTTGTATCATGCAAGAAGAATATAAGCTATTAAAATCATAATATAACAAATAGTTTTCTCTCATGAATTCATCAATTGCTTTTTCACGTTCTACTCCTTCTCGTTTCGTTCGAAAAATTTCTAATATTTTTTCTTTTTCTTCTGGAGATAAAGGTTTCATTATTCCATATTCTTGTGGATTTACTTTCTTATTATAACATTTAACATATCTATTACCTAAAACTGATGAAACTCCACCTCTAATTCCAGATTCAAAAAATAATAATTTATCATATGTATTTTCTTTATAATGTTTAAGTTTAACATTTGTATGTTTTAATCCTGCTAACCATGTTAAACCTGGTGTAGAATAACAATAACATGGATCTATTCCGTAATATTCTAAACACATATCACGAAAGTTTTCAAAAAGATCAGCTAGTATTAATACATCTATCTGTAGATATTTCATTGTATAATCATACATTGTTTTACAATTTAACTCTCTCCAATTTTTTTCAGCTTCTGCATAGTCTTCGTCAGATAATTTTGATTGTTTTAATGTTGATTTAAATTTATTTATTGGAGGAAGTTGTTTTTCTTCCATAATTTTATTCACAGAATTAAAATCAGTCTTCGACTGTGAACCACAGGTTTTATCTCCAGTTATATCAGTCTTCGACTGTGAGCCACAGGTTAAATATTCATACGGAAATATGCCTCTTAAAGGTTTTAAATTATATTTATTTAATATTTTACATTGTTCAGATTTCAAAGTTTTTCCCATAACATCTAATGAATAAGGAGTAAAAAATCTAAATGCATCTAAAATTCTAATGCAACCTAATTGCATTGAAAAATATTCTTCCTCTGTTTTACATAGTACATTTATTTGTTGTTGTTGTAATTTTTCAGATGAAAATAAATCTTTCATTACTAGATGGAAATCATATTTAGAACCATTATAGAAATATAAAGGAACACAGTTATATTTAAATTTATTAGCATTAAGATTACAAGAATTATGTGCTGCACCTCTATATAATCCATTTAGATGATCATGATCTTTTACCTTATCAAGATATCTACCTTTGCCATTTTTATAATTTTTTGTAAATTCTCTTCCACAGTAATAACATTTTGTTTCATTAATAAAATTTAATTTTTCTTTTTCTGTTAATGGCATCATCGGTATATTTGTTTCAAGCAATTGTGAAAAATAATTTTGTAATTCTTCTACTTTCTTTGTAAACATTTCTGAACTATCTTCACCATAGTATTGAAAATATTCTGATTTAAATAATTCAGGATAATTTGAATGAATGTACATTCCCCAACATCATGGTTTTTGTTCAAATAAATATTTTTCTTTACTTTGTTCAGATGCACTTTTTTTATAATTAAAAACCGAAGGTTCTAATTGGCCCGTACCATTTTCAGAATTATCATTTTTAGAATCGGGTGAAGCCCTGGAACTTTCCGTTCGATTTTGTGTCATATTAACATTATAAGCTTCAAAATCACAATAAATAGTAAAGGGTACTTTATTTTTAAAATACCATTTATTATATTCTAAATAATCATCTTTTGGAAATGTGTTTCTGACTGCTTCATTTTGTTGACAATTCTCCAAATGTCTATTCATTTCTTCTTTAGTTCTAAAACTTGTCATACATTGAAGACAAGGAAAATTTGTATTATCTGAAGTTTTTGTGAATATAGAAACATCTTTACACAATATAAAATGACCCTGATAATATAATATATTCGCTTGTGCTGGTTGTTTTGTCTGTTCTAGTTTTTCAAATTTATCTTGATATATTCCATGTGTTTCATTAATTTCTTTTGCAAGATTAAATGTATTTCGATGAAAATTTTGATTTAATATTTGTAGCTGATAACTATATTCTTTATCATATTGTTCTTTATATTGTTGTAGACATTTTTTTAAAGATTCATTTATTTTTTGATTGGTTTCATTTTCTTCATTATTTAATTCTTTATTGTCTTCATTTAATTTTTGAATTGTTTCTATCTTATTTTGATATTTATGGTGATATTCTTGTAGTAACATTTTTGTTTGTTGTTGATAATCTGTTTTACATTTTTGTAAACTTTCATTTAAATTTTGTAATTTTTGTTGATATTCTAAAGATAAAGATGAATAATCGGAATCATAATCATAATTATAATCACGTCCTTTATAATTATTATGACTAATCATTATTGGTGATAGTGTTTTAACAAGTTCAAATTTTTCAGTACATATTATATTTCCTTGGTAAAAAATATTATGATGCATGTAATTTCCTCTATCATTATATACTATTTCTGATTGACATAAATTTTTATTATTCAAATAAAATTTTTTTGAATCTGAGTAAAGTGGAGTAATTTTACCAATAGAAACATAATTCACATTTAATTCAAAAACATTTACTTCTATTAAATTTTTATTCTTTTTATGAAACTTTATTAATCTATTATAATCATATGGAAATTCATGTAAGCCATCAGAAAGATCAAATTCATTTATGTATTCTTCTTTATTATAATGACTTAGTCTTTCTTTATGATATTCTGCAGGATGTAAATGTGCTATAATACTCCACAGAAAACAATAATCATCTTCATTTTTTATGTTGATTTTTTGTGGTGAACTGAAAGGTAAAGGAACATAACTACCACCAGTATTATTTTTATATTTATCAATTACTATTTTCTTAGATAGTATTTTAACAAATCTCCAACCAGATTCACGTAACTGGGCTTCAATTATACAATTTTCTAATTTAAGTATCATCGATTCAAATATGGGTTGTATATCATTTACATTATGAATTTCTTGTGAATTTGTAAAATGTCCTTGTATTATTTCTTCAGGAATTCCATCAGGTCCATTTTTTGTATAAAGTACTTCTACATTCATATAACATTTGAAAGATTTCTTAAATATATTATAAAAGTTGGTTAGAATATCAGAAAAAGTTTTATCGGTTTCATTATATTCAAAAGACTGATTAAATAAATATTTTATATTTGCTAAGGCTTCATCGGTTCGTTCAGCTTCATCAAATTCATCAGTATCGCTAAATAAATATCTTCCATCTGGTACGGGCGAAGCCCTAGAACCTTCGGTTTGTATGGTCTCATCTTCACTATTAAAAAAATTTTTATATTCCGAATGTGAATAATAATCAAACATTTTTTTAACTTTTATATCAGTAGGCAATGTTTCTAGATAGTTTTTATAACTATTTAATTTTAATATATTTCCTTCATCAACTCGTTCTACATTTTGTAAATGCAATTTACTATTTAAATGAGATTGATAACTTCTTTTTGTTTGCAACTTTTTTTTACATAAGACACAATAAAACTTGGTATTTTCCATTTTTTTTATTTTTTTAGAGAAAATTTAAGAAAAAATTTGTGTTTTAATTTTAGATATAAACATTCTAATATCTAGGACTTGAGTGTTATTTTATATTATTATATATTTCACGTTCTTTAGTTATTTTTTTCTTTATCACATTAAGTTTTATTATATTAAGTTTTATCATATTAAGTTTCATCATATAATGTTTTATCAAAAGATAATTTAAATTTATTTTCACTAACTATTGATTCTTCATCATCATCATAAATTGTTTCTTCATCATCATAAATTACACTTTTTGGTATAGGATGCCCTTCCATGATAGGATACCATTCTCTTATTGGAATATCTAACTCTAAATTACATTTTTTATCTGATAATAATATAATAGAGAAAAATATTGGTCTTTGATCTCTTTTGGAAAATTTAATAACACCACCATAATCTGAATCACTTTTAGTTTTTATTAAAGATGATAAAATTTTAAATTGATTAGATGTAAATCCTAATTTAAATTTTGTAGACCCGACACATAGTTGTCTAACAGTATCTTCAACTATACCATCATTATTATTTTCAATTGTAAGAAAATGAAATTTAGATAAATTTTTATAATTACTAATATTTTTATAATCTTTTTTACCATTTACACCTTTTTCAGATGTTACAGAATCATCATTATTATCATAAGATTCTTTAAGATCGGGCAAAGCCCTAGAACCTTCGGTTCGTTTATTATGATTATGGTCATTGTTAATAGTATAAGGTGTTGTCCACATATAAATTTTTTCTTGTTGAGCTAAGCCATTTATGTAAGATTTTAACAAATTAATATTTAAGTTTGAATATAATCCTATATACGTATCATCATCATATCTTTGCGGCATTTCTAATGTTTCTTGTTTATAAATTGTGTCTCTATAATAAACTTGACATAATAATTCTTCATTATGTTTTTTACTCTCTATGTGAATGTTATATTGATTTTGTTCATCAACAAATAATCTAATTTTTTCTTTCGAAAAAGATTTTAATTTTTTAACTAATTCTTTAATATTGATATAATTAATAATTTTAGTTTCTATCCAATCAGTATTACTAATTGGTAACACTGCTCTAATAAATCCATAAACATTATTATGACCTATGATAGCCATATTTTCTTTATTTAATTCCACATAAGCTACATCATTATATTTACTTACAATCTCCATAAATTTAATAAATGGATCACCCGGAAATAAACAATAATTAGTTTCTATAGAAGGTAAACCTTTAGTCTGTTCTCTAAATATTTCGGCTTGTAATTCAAACAAAAGATTAACATCTATACATGGATTATTATTATTATCAAAACATTTATTTTCAAATCCCGTTGATCTCGTCGAATAAGAAGAACAGGATGATGCGGACGAATATAATTTTTTGAAATTTGGTTTATCCATTTTTTTATTTTTATTAGAAAAAATTTTATTTTTTTATTTTTATTAGAAAAAATTTTATTTTTTTATTTTTTTTAGAAAAAATTTTATTTTTTTATTTTTATTAGAAAAAATTTTATTTTTTTATTGTTAAAAAATGATGTTACCAAATGTTGGTGGAGGTGCATATATCCCGAATAATCGTGAATTAGAAATAGAGATAGAAAATTATATTATGAAAACTGGAGACGTTTTATCTGGTCCATTGCATCTTTCTATTCTTCCGCAACAAAATACAGAGTTAACAAATAAACAATATGTTGATACACAAATCAATGACTTAAAAGAAAAATATATAAACGATGTTTTGGTTCCACTGATGAATGAATTAAAGTTGCTAAAACTTAATGACAAATCATTAAACGAAAAACTATTAAAACTTGATAAAAAGGATAGAGAGCTAGAAGCAGATATAGCAAAACTTTTTAAAAAGATTTCAGAACAATCAAAAATTTTAATATTACTTTCTATAAATTTAAAATCTGTAGTCATTAAAAATAAACATCAGATAAAAATGTTAAAAGAACAATTAGAAGATGAAATAGAAAAACTACCTGAAAGAATTAAAAAAAATTTAAAACAGTTACAAGCTACATTCCAAAAAAGTGTTGATGAATTAAGTTCTAAAATTACTCAACAAATGAAAAAGATGAATAGAATAATAAATGAAGTAAACTCGCTTAATCAAAGAGCTGATAAAATGAAAACTCTTAAAATCAATTTAGAAAATGAATTAAAGAAAAATTTACAAGAAAACTCTAAAGAAAATAAAGAACAGTTAGATGCTGTTAAAAGACAATTAGATGTTCTTAAAATTAAGTTAAATGCACTTAAAACGGCGTTGAAGATGAATCAGGAGAAAATGCAAGTTAATAGAAAAGAAATTAAAGTACATCACACGCTGCTTGACGCAATAGATAAAGTGCAACAGTCAATTAATAAAGTTATCTCGAAGTTGTTGTCCATTCACAAACGTAAATCTTAACACGTAGATATTTTTCCCAAAAGTCAAATTTAATCCTAAAAAATGCCTATAATTTATAAACACAATCTTAAACATTTTGCATCAAATAATAAAATTGCTCATGAACCATCTCAGAAACCTGTGTACCATTATGATAGTGTAGAAACTGTCGGAACACAAAAGTTCCTAGGCACCGCAGGTGCCGTTCAAAAAGAAGGGGCTGGCATCTTTTCTGGTATTGGAAGTATCGTTAACTTAATTAAAAATAATAAAGATTTGATTACATCTGCTGCAAAAGGAGCAGCTGCTATAGGTAGTACAGCTAGTGCAATATCAAATGCTGTCAAGTCTCAAAACGAATTAAAACAACTAGAAGCTATTCGTAAACTTAGGAATGATTCCGAAGAACTAAAAAATTTAAAAAAACTTTCAGAGGAAACAAAAAACAAAATTGCTAACATAGCTGTTGGGGAAACCTTGAGGAGCGGAGCTCCGTCTAATAGTAAACATAATGAAAATAAAAATAATAAAAAAACAATTGACGAAACAAGAGGAAATGGCGTGAGTAGCAACCTTCGGTTTAACCAGCAAAGCTGTAGCGGAGCTGGTCTAGCAAAATTCTAAAGTTATGTTTTTTAATAAAATTTTTTTTTAGTAAAATTTTTTTAGCAAAATTATTTTAGTAAAATTTTTTTTGGTGAAATGCTAAAATTATATTTTGGTAAAATTTTTTTCTGTGTGTGAGAAAAAACAAAAAGTCAAATTATTTTTTATAAAAATGTCTTCGCTTATCGAAAATAAATTTAGATTAGACGATCCTCCGTTCGTCAGTTACAATCAAAAAAAGAATGACTATATAAGAATTGCTATGAATCCCGGATCTTCCAGTAGAGTAAATACTGGAGGTGATTTAATTTTTGAAGTTGATAATCAGCAGAGTTATATATATCTACCAGATTCGTTTTTACATTGTGAATATTCTTTGTATAGTGATGCCAATTTTACAACACCATTACCAGAAACCGATAATATTGCACTAGAGAATAATTTCTTTCCAAGATTATTTACACAAATGCGTTTAGATGTTGCAACTCAAAATATAGAAACAATAAGTGATTCTCCAGGTGTAATTGATACAATGCTTAGATTTGTAACAATTGGTGAAAATAATAAAAAGTATGAAATCGAAGGTTGGTTTCCTGATACTAATGATGGTATAATTGTTGATGATTTAACTCACGCTGGAACAGATGCAGCAGGAATTGCGAAAGATGTAGAAAATATTGCAAAACATTTAAATAAAACAAATAATGATGCATATAAAGAAAGACGTGAATTTAACAAAAAAAGTAAACAGACAGTTAATTGGTCATTGTCTCCATTATTCGGATATTTAGATTATGATAAAATATCATATCAATTAAAATTTAAATTAATAATTCATCGTACAGCAAATAATGAATTAATCTTTTTTGGTAAGACTGGAAAAAAAGCATATTTAAAAATTGATAGACTTGAATGGTGGATTAAGCATATTACTCCTAGTTTAGAGATTGAAACAGCTATTGCAAAAAGATTAAATACTAACAAACCAATTCCAGTAAATTTTCTAAAGAGAACTGCTAGTTCAGTAACTTTTTCCGAACAAAGATTTAACTGGCATTTTACTAGAACTGCGAATACTCCAAGATATTTATTACTAACATTTCAAAGAAATAATTCTCCAAGTTTTGATAAGAACAATAATCTCTTCCATATTAATACAATTCGAAGTTTACAAGTTTCATTAAATCAAACCCGTTATCCAATTGATTCATTAAGATTCGATGATACCAATAATCAATTTATGGAAGGATATGATTCTTATCGAAATCTTTGTATAGAATTTGGAGTTGAACCACAATTAACTCCTGGACATTGGAGACATTTATATCCTGTTTTCTGTTTCGATTTAAGTGCACAATCTGAAGATATTATCAAGACTGGTTGTGATGTAACAATTAATATTGAAAAGAAAGATTCCACAACTTCATTGATGGCTTATGGTTTATTGCTAGAAGATACAAAATATTCTATTGAAGTTCTTAATGGGAAGATGGCTAGGATAAGTTAATTAAAATTTTTTCATAACTAGAATAGATTAAAAATTCTTAACTTAAAATTTTTCATAACTAGAATAGATTAAAATTTTTTGGTAACTTTAAATTTTTTGGTAACTTGAAATTTTTTCATAACTAGAATAGATTTAAATTTTTGATAACTTAAATTTTTTTTATTAAAAATGTCGCAAGCGAAAAGTAATATTAATAATAAAACTGTTGAATTAAAATTACGTAATATTGTTGACAAAAATACCCCTAAAACTATTACGATTAATAAAAAAAAGTATTACATAAGTAAACCAATGATAGAGAATATTCAATTACAAGAAGAAAAGAATGGCGGGATTCTCCCATTAATTCCCCTAATAATAGGTGGCATAGCAGCTGCAGGAAGTGTTGCAGGCGGGACAGCTGGTATTGTCCAAGCAGTAAATAAAAATAAATCAGAGAAGGCAGCATTAGAAGAACAAAAACGTCATAATAGAGAGTTAGAGAAAGTTGCTAGGGGAGAAGGAATAGTAGATAATTTTATTAGTAAATTAAAATTAGTTGATGAAGGAAAACGAGTTCTTAAAAATATTCTCCACAATGTTGATGATTTAATTGAAATTAAAGAAACTAAAGATGGTTCTGGAATATATCTAAGTCCTAGTATGATTCGGTAAAACAATTATTTTATTTTATCTTTTAAATTTTTTTTATCTTTTAAAATGAATTCTAAAAATTCCGAAAATTTAATTAAATTAAAAATTTCTAATTTAGATTTATTGATTTATCTATTAAACAAAAATAAAAACTCAAATTGTAAAATTTATGAAGGTAACGACGACAAACAAAGTTTGGCTACTACCTACGGTGGTGACATACAAAAAACATTAGAAAACTTTCCTGGATTTATTTGGAGTAAATATTCGAAAGAAAAACATCTTCCTGGTCATTCATATACCGGTCCAGGAACTCGATTAGATATAAGACTAGATGAGAATAATAATCCGAAACCAGGTGAAGAACCGATAAATAGAGTAGATGCCGCAGCTTACAGGCATGATTTAGCTTATCGAAATCATGATCTAAGTTCTCGACATGCAGCTGATAAGAAGATGATTCAAGAATTAGATAGTATTCAAAATCCTACATTTAGAGAAAAAATTGAAAGAATGTTTGTTAAGAAAGCTTTACAAGCTAAAATATTATTCGGCCAGGGTTTAAATGAAACGACAGCTAAGCTGTCTGAGAGCAACGCTCGAACTAAAAACTCTGAGAGCAACGCTCGAACCTACGCGTCTGAAATCCACAAGGAATATAGAAGGCCTAAATATTTATTGAAAGTAAAAGTATTTAATAAAGATGATATTTGGAGTGCTGATCTTATTCATATGCCGAATGAAAGGGACTACAAATACGCATTGACCGTTATAGATTTATATACACGATACGCTTGGGTAAAGCCTTTAAAAAATAAAAGTGGTCTATCAGTTAAATATGCGTTTGAAGAAATCTTTAAAGAAAGTAAGAGAAAGCCAAGGAAATTGTTTGTTGATAAAGGATCGGAATTTTATAACAGAAACGTTCAGCCACTATTTGAAACAGACGAAAGTCATCGCCAAGGCTCAGTTTATTCAACTGAAAATGCAGGGAAGGCCGTAGTGATAGAAAGATTCAATCGGACGTTAAAAAATAAATTATTCAAGAAATTTACTGAGCAAAGAAATCAGAAATGGTTGAAGATATTACCAGGAATTGTGGAAGAGTACAATAATAAAGTTCATTCTGGTATTGAAGAAACTCCAAAGAATGCTTCTGACGACCCTGATCTAGTACGAAAGAAAATATTCGAGAATAATAATTTGAATGAGAGTAATCCGAATTTGCAGAAACTTAAGCCGAAATTTATAATTGGAGATAGAGTTAGAATATTTAAATATAAGAATAAATTTGAAAAAGGCTTTGTTGGCTATTGGACTAAAGAAATATTTGAAGTTTCTAAAATAAATCAAAGTTATCCGATTACTTATGAAATTAAAGATTTAGATAATGAGGATATCAGAGGTCGTTTTTATCAAAATGAATTACAGAAAACAGAGCTTTAGCTTCGCTTGAGTTATAGATTGTTTAACTCTAACATAATATCTAGAAATGATACTCCTTTTTGTAATTTGTACAAAACGTATAAACATAATTGTCCACGATAGGTAGTTCCTGGTGTTTGAATTTGAAACGTATTGTATGTTCCCGTTCCAAGTAATTCTTTTACTTCATTTGTAGGGGGCAAACCGTATGAATCAAAATAATAGTTCTGCTGATGATTTTTAACGCCTGCTGACCAATGTACACCTTTTTCATTTGACGTATGAAGATTTGTTATGAAATTTACAGTTATTGATGGCCTATTTTTTAGGAATTGTAATTCGTTTCTCATTAGAACATGAAAATTCTTTATTCCTAATCGATTAGCGATTTTCTTTAGGTCGAAATTCGTTGTCGTTTGTGTTCCATATAATTTCAAAAACTCATTTATGTTGCTCATTTTATAATAAAAAAATTTCTTAAGGGACCCCTAGAAGTCAGAAGGGGGGGTATTGATTTAAAACTGTTCTCTAATGATGTCTTTCCTTACTACTTAGTCAGAAGGGGGTATTGATTTAAAACATTTTTATAATGATGACTTTCCTTACTACTTGGGGGGGTATTGATTTAAAACTGGTCTCTAATGATGTCTTTCTTTACTACTTACTCAATTTTGAAATGATTTAATTTAATCTAAATTTAAACGTTACATTGTTGCATTGTATTAATAGAGTTAGTGTTTCGCACATCTTTTATCAATAGTAATTCATTACTCATCAATATGTGAAAATTCTTTATTCCCAATTGCTTAGCAATCTCATTTAAATCGAAATTTAATGTGGTTTTGTTTGCTGTATATTTTTTGGAAGTCCCTGATGTTTCTCATTTTAAATGGAATAAAATCTATTTCAGAACTTTCTCAAAAGAATTGCCGTGTAGCAGCTGCTAAAATTGTGTCAGCTGATACGAGTGAAGGAAATCACAGACAATAGCTCATGATACGGGTTGTGAAATCTCATTCACACTATGAGAACAAAAGAACAAAATACAATCTAAACACAATAGACATATGAGAGAGAAGAGAAATGAATGAGCATTTCTCTTCATTTTGGTTTCCATAACAATCATTCATGCGACATTGCTTTGAATGGAAAAATACACCAACTGTCGAACCGATGTCAGAAAGTTTGTCGACATGGCTGTCGACATGGTTCGATAGTTGGTGTATTTTTCCATTAGCGTTCAAGGTCATTCTATTAAAAGCATATGGGAATTATTCTCATTGAAGACAAGCAATTGTTTTAAAGAATGCATGTCATTGTGAATACAATATTCCTGTAACAGACAGGATCGAGAGAGAGAGAGAGAGAAAGAAAGAAAGAAGTCACGCTGCTCCGTAAAAGTTTAATTGAGATAACGAAGGATATATTCTTGCGGTTTCTTCCATTTCTGAAGTTCCTTCCACTTTTGTTTCATCCACTTTTGTTTCTTCCATTTTTAAAGAAATATTATTAGTCACATGATATATTTTAAAAACCTGAAAGATGGATAAAATTCATGAATTTGAAATTCTCAACTTTTATGATTTTCGGTGTCCTGGAACGGTCATGATTTTGGCGGGGGTGAAAATTGTAATTCTCAAATTTTGAGATTCTTAACTTTTATGATTTTTTTCGGTGTCCTGGAACGGTCATGATTTTGGGGGTGAAAATTGTAATTCTCAAATTTGAGATTTTGAAAAATTTGAAAATTGGGTATTTTTAAAAACGCCCAAATTTGTGAATTTAGGTCTTCATAACCTGAAAAAGGGTTCAAATTCATGAATTTATGTCGTTTTTAAAAAGTACCATTTTTGAAAAAATGGTACTTTTTGAATGGACTAAATTCATGTATTTAGGTCTTAAAAACCTGAAAAAGGGTTCAAATTCATGAATTTATGTCGTTTTTAAAGATACTATTTTTTTGAATTTTAGGTGTCCTGGAACGGTCTTTTGCCCATTACTAAGGGAAGTATGGAATCAATGGTTGATTTGTGGCGACAGCTATGATATTACTTTTTCGCCAGCTCTTATAAGCAGTTTTATTTGATATCGCAATTGACAACAGAATAGTATTGAAATATTGAATGGAAGGGACAGAATAACTATATGTCAAAACTATGAAGTAGTGAAAATTACATAGTTATCCGTAGACATCTATAAGACAAAAACATGAGATGAAGATCCATTTCTATGGCTAGAATGTTGGAGTTGATTTGGCATAGAAATTAATTGATTATTAAGGTACTTAATAGACGACTACAACCACTCTATACGATGTAAGGGGGCATTTATGACTGTATTTATGTACTGTATCTGACAAACTTTTGCCCACTGAACATCTGAAAATCTTTGTATCGAATCGAGAAATACTTCATTTTCTTTTTGACAACCAGTTGTACATACATTCATTGATCAATTTTAGATTTCCATTCATGAATGTATGTTGGAAGCATTGTGAAGGGAGCATTCATTGAAGCATCATTGAAGCATTAGAAGCACCTTACCTACATTATATACATTTTTAGTCCTAATTTTTTCATCTGATTATGAAAGCATCCTATGTGAAATTTTATTGACATCCTAACATTTCATTTTCTTCTTACATCAGAGTATTCCCTTGTACTTCCTTCTATGATCAATAGCAGCATTTAATGATCCATGTTGAGATAACAATTTATGAAGAAATAGTCAAATTCTGAAATGTTGTCACTAAATTATTGATGCATCACGTAAATGACTGTTTTTGTTAGTGATGAAAATAATGAAAAATGATGAATGACGCTCCAGCCTTAAGCTGCAGATACTTTGTATCAATTGCATTCGAGTATATTCAGCAATTAATACAATAGTTCCTCGGCTTCCGGCAAATCACTGAAAAGTAAAATTATATTCACAACAGAAAAAGGAAAGCAGCACGAGACATTCAGATGCAGATGAAAACATTTGTGACGCAGATTTGATTTCATCGGTTGGAACATCATAGGATGCATCAATTCACAAAAGGCCTTCAACCGAAATTTGTGTTATTAAGCTATAGAATAAACCACAAAACGTTTCACTTTTGGTTTGATCACTTTTGCCAATCAAATTTCGAGTGCTGTTCATTCAAGTTTTTGTCTAGACGTTGCGAATAATTATCAATTAATTCCACCGTGCATGTTCATCTGACATCGGCATTACGCATTTCAAAGTGCAGTATAGACTATACTGAACATTCTAGCCACCGTGACTTCTTGAAATTTATGAATATAAATATCTGAAAATTATTTTGGCGAAAAAAGATGGCGGATTTGTCGCCACTAAAAATACATTAGAGTAATGGGGAGTTTCCACACTTGATATATTTAAACACTTTGGATTGGAGATGCAAAAATTTCCACTTCGGCGGAATGTCACCAGATGAGATAGTTGTAGTGAAGTAGTGAAGTGTATAGCCTACATTTCATGAAAAATGGAAATCATTCAATACAAATGCTAATACAAATGCTAATACAAATAACGGAGAGTAAATGTGACATTTACATGCAAATTAAGTTGCAGTTACTCAAGAGTTCAATCTCAGCGTTGGAAGAACATATTGTAGTCAAGACAAGCTTTTATAAAAAAATGCGTTAATTGCTTCTTCTAGCGGTGCGAAAAGCGTCTATTGCAAAGTGTCTTAAAATGTAGACGAATAGGAACAATTTCTCTCAAAGGATGAAGTGGGTTTTCACATTTCAGCTAAAAAGAAAAAAATTAACTTGGTGAACAGGTCATCAATATCGCACAATATGTTACATTTACATTTGAATCTGCAGATAATATGGTGAGCACGTTTCGTAATGCGACGAATCTTAGATTGTACACTTTGAGTTCTGCGACAAAAAATGGGAGGAGCATACGCTAGCACAGATGACATAATCGCGCTATATACAGGGTGGCGCACGTAAACCGCCAGATTTTAAACTTTTATTACTCCTCAAATATTCATCCGATCGTCATGAAATTTCGACTCATAATAGTTTGGAGTATAGGATTTATGATGATTATACCTGTTGTACTGAGAATTGTCAGAAAATTCTGATTCTATTGACCGAATGACATGTAGTAAAATTGACATACCAACAATGTATCTTAATATGTAAAATTTAATGATAAACGTTTCCCTTTATTTCCCCTACGTCTGTATCAATAATGACCAAAACGAATTAAGGTAAATGTCATAGAAAACATTTATTAAATGAAAAACATAAGAAAAAAGTGTTAGTAGTCATCGAACTTCAACGTGTCCTCCTCCATTCTCGAGGACGGATTCGAGTCGCTTTTGGTAGGCCAGAGCAGTTTCTCGACGCATCTCAGTTGTCACTTCTTGAAATGCTTGTATGATGCGGTCCTTCAGGTCTTGCATGAATGTTGGCCGTGTATGGTAAACCTTGGACTTGACAAAACCACACAAGAAGAAATCGCAAGGCGTCAGGTCAGGTGAACACGGTGGCCAGGGCATGTTAGGAGATCCACGTCCCATCCATCTGTTAGGCATCTTCTTGTTCAACCACTCACGCTCAGGAAGTCCCCAGTGTGGAGGTGCACCATCCTGCATGAATATGATGCTCCTGCCTCTTCTGTCCGACTGCACCGCTGGCCAAAACTCCTCCTGTAGCATCTTGAGATACCGATCCTTGTTGACGGAGGTGTCGAAGAAGAACGGTCCGTAGATACCTGATTGGCTGATTGCCGCCCAGACGGTGGTGCGTGGCGAGTGCATGGACTCTTGCTTGATCCAGTGAGGGTTCTAGTTGGCCCAATAACAGCAATTGTGGCGATTCACACCACCATCCAGATGGAAGTGAGCTTCATCGGACCAGGTTAGTTACACTAAATGGCTCGGGTTGGCTTGGATGCGCTGTATCTCCTGTTCTGCGAACTCCATTCGGTTCTCCAGATCTTCTTCGTGTAATCGCTGCACCACCTGGACCTTGTACGGATGCCATCCATAGTCATGGAGGATACGCTGGATAGTGCGGCGACTCACTTGAAGGGCATTAGATGCACGACGGGTAGATGTGTTTGGGTCTTCCTCGAAGTGCTGCACAACTCGTTCCCTGCTCCGTTCGTTCAGAAGATGACCGGTCCCGCTTGACAGTCACCACACTACCACTGGTCAACAGGTTTGTGTGCCACCGCTTTATGGTACGGACATCCGGTGCTCTCGCGTTCTTGCCATACTCTGAATGATAAAGCCTTTGTACCTCCACTGGACTCTTGAGCCATTAGTACCAAGCCGCGCATTTTGCTCGTTTTGCAACCGAATAATCATCCATTCTTCTATGTTCGATTCTTTTCAGATAGTGATTTAATCGTCGAATGGTATTTTATATGACATGGAAGTAACTGAACAATATTCACTTCAAGACTACGCGCAATTCGTTGTACAGAATACGATTCATGTTAAGTTAATTAACTTGATCTAGATTTTCGATGTCATTCGGTCAATAGAATCAGAATTTTCCGACAATTCTCAGTACAACAGGTATAATCATCATAAATCCTATACTCCAAACTAGTATGAGTCGAAATTTCATGACGATCGAATGAATATTTGAGGAGTAATAAAAGTTTAAAATCCGGCGGTTTACGTGCGCCACCCTGTACTTCAACAAGCTGACTTCTAGATAGGTACGGCTTTAGTCGACGAATGACATGAAGTCTTTGTGAACATATTTTCGAAACCGATTTAAAATGCTCGTCCCAGCTTAAATCATCAGACCAGATGACACCAAGAATTTTCAGGACTTTCACTACCTTGATATCAAGTATAATTGACATGGTAGAATTGAGAGATCACTTGAAAATTATTTGCTTGCTTTTCGATTTGCTGATGATAGTGATGAAAATTTTCCGTGGAAAATTATGGAAAAAATTGGAAAATTTTGGAAAATATTGGAAAATCATGGAAAATTTTGGAAAATTTTGAAAGTTTTGATTTTTTTGATGGGCCCTATAATTTGAGCGCTTAACCTGCCGAGGCAGCTGCGCACCAATAAATTGGGTTTAAAACTCTTGATTTCATCATTATTTCGATTAAAGCGATCGTAGCAATATGATTTCCGTCCGCGGAACATTCCTTTGCCATCAGTGGCTTGTACTAAATAGTTAGCATTTTTAATTATCACACAGACACCGTTTGGGATAACGTGAATCTTGCTTTACGATAGTGGTATAATTTCATGCAGTGAAAGTTCTGGAGCAAAAATGTGTACTTCATTTTGGAGTTTGCTGACTGTTATCTTGAAAATTAAGCTTTATTATGCAGCGTTGATCATAGTCATGCAAATTCTCTATGTGTTGATGAACATGTGAAGTATAAGCACACATTCCACGCAGCGAGCGACCATATTGGAAGATATAAAGACTGTAAACTCATGTGATATTTGGACACTAAAGATCTCTGTGATGAGTAAAAGAATATCTATGATAGCTTCAAACTTCTGGCGATTGTCCGATATCTTCGTTGAGGATACACATCATCCATTTCTAGTTCAGATGGTTCAGATAGTTCCATATCAATTTCAGATCTGCCCAAATGAATTTCAGATATAATCCAGATGAATTGGAGATCTCCAGTTGAATTAAAGATCTTTTCAAAGTTGAGCTTGTGACAGATATCTGAAATTCAGCTAGAGAAATCTGAAATCCATCTTATGTCTGAAATTCAGTTGGAAAGATCTGAAATAGACATGGAAAAGGTGTAGTTGGTACCAAAAGAACATACAGGGTTGATAGAGAAGCTTTCGGTCTTTGAATATTACATAGTCTTTTCAAACGACTGCAACAGGTCTCCAAAACAAAGGCAAAAACGTCAATCACCGAAAAAAAAAATTTCAAAATTTTCCATCGGAAAATTTTCCGGAAAATTTTGAAAAAATTGGAAATTTTTCCGGAAAATTTTCTGGAAAATTTCCCATTTGCATCACTAGCTGATGATCATGCACTTTTCGTCCACCCAAGACTGAATGTTGACAAATTGGAGGGCGTGTGAGACTGATCAACTCTTTCAATCAAATTCAAGTCATCTGCGCATTTCACTATCTTTGCATTTTCTGAAGTGACCTGTACGGATCCAAAAGGCGCCGAACAGATATGGAGCCGGGACACCTCCCTGATGAGGTAGCCCGGATGTTGCAGGGTAAAAGGGACCAAGTAAATCATTTGACTTTATACCCGTTCTGCTGTTGTCTGTCAGTGAGATACGATAGCAACCAAATTAAGAACCCATGGTTTATTTCACGCTTTTGAAGAAATCGTTGATTAGTCTACTATGGTGTATATTTTATCGAAGGCATTGGAAAGATCGATGCTAGTTAGGCGAATGGCGTCGCGTGGAAGGTTGGTCCATAAATCCTGTTTAGGCCTATAACATCCTACGTAGGCCTATGTACAAGAGCTGTCGAGGTTGATGCGGCTATGACACATGTTTCCCAATCAGAAACCGACGGATTTCTTCGGAACGATGCGATCATGCGTTGTACCATTTACATTATCAGTGTGTACCGGTATAACCTAATTGCTGGCCGGAGTGGCATGGGGCACTGTTTCACTTGGCATCGTGCAATGTCCGACTAAGTTACCAGCAAAAACAAGCTAAATGTTGCTAAATGGTATCGCAAGTTCAGCAAATTACATCTCGAACTTCTGGTGACGAGTAAATACAAATGTCTAACTGGTATTGGTTTCCTGTTGATGTGCAGGAACATGCTTGGCATTGCTCGTCGGTGGAGGTCCATCGCAATTAATTTCCGTTAAAATCATATGGCCGGCATGAAGGCACGACCGTTATAAGGGCAGCTTCCACTACCCGATGAGCCAAATGCATTTAAATTCCTCTGAAAGATTTCTGAATTAGTTGTTACATGCATAGATGGAGATTTATTTATTTATTATATTTATTGTATTCATATTTTTCTATTTTTGTTCCTTTGTAAGATTATGTGTCTGAAACGAAGATTGTTTGACACGGTCATGGAGTGGAGGAGGGATTGGAGGCCATCTGCCTGCAGTGGCACGAAAGGCTGATGATGATGATGATGATGATGATGATGAAGATTAAAACAAAAAATTATTTCCATTATATCAGATTATTCTTGTTTCACAACTTTTGCTAAAATTCTAGAATTTTTTTTGGTCACATTTTGCTGCAATATCTCAGAATATCTCAATTCTTCTTGTGCATGTTCCCTATTGTAAATTGTCATCAGGACGGAAACTTTTAATGAAATAACATATTGCAATGCACTCAATCGAATCAGTTTTTATAACGTCAGCTGTCTCATGATGTATTGTAACTATCATTGGGAATGCTTGCACTTTTCTAACAATGGTCATTCTCAGAACGAAAAATAATGAGTTTTCTGCTAAGCAGTGCAGTGAATACAGTGAAAATAGTCAAGCTGCTGAAATTGATAGTCTATGACATGAAGTGTACTCTTTGCACTCAATATTACATCTGCATTACATAAGCAATACTACGCCATTTATTTGCTTGCTGACTATGAGGATTCATAAACATCTTTATTAGAACGGATCCAACTTCTACCTGAAAGTCTTCTAAACTAACCGGATTATGTGATATCGAATGAACTGAATTTTTTGCTTTAAAGATGCCCGCAGCCACATTTTAGAGGGCCCCATTTCGCTGTAACTACACGGTTTTTATATTTTTGACAAACGTGACAGCCCTATTGAAAGCAGTTTTGTGTTGCAGTCACTGATCAGAGACGTCTTTTGTTCGAAGAAATACAGTACTCAGTTCAGTGAAAAATTCAATTTTAGATTTTTTCTTTGTCAACTAAGCAAATGCACCGATTCCAAGACCTTCTGTACCTTCATGATATTCCGGTGTTTGGTCATTCATGTAGATGGCAGTTTATCTGCTACCTAGCATGATTTTGAATAATTTGATTTGACTTTTCGGCAAGAGTTCTCGAAGAAAATCAGTGTAAGATGTGACTTAGACTTTCGACACCACGTAGAAGATTGTTATGGTGAAATAAATGTATGAAGTTGCTTGTATGACAGCAGGAGGAATACTAGTTTTAATGGCACGGGTATTTCACTAGCCGATGATTGTGCGGGTAATTTCACTATCCGGTTATTTCATAAGCCGCTACAAAATTCATCATAAATTTAAGCCTGTTCCGCAACAGAGAAGACAAGCCTGCTGTGTAGTTGTTTTTTTTTCAGAAAATTTAGTAAATAGGCCAACAACACCAGCAAGCCTATCACACAACGTAGTTCTGCATTGTGACATCGTCTAGGGTTAGCCTATGATCTTATTGAGTATGTTATGTAGATACAGACAATAGGTTATGCGATACATGCGCAGCTGCAAAAGATGTAAAATGACATCCACGAGTAATGTAAATTTCAAGATCAAAAGCAGCGTACGAAATTTAGACTGTCTTGCGTATGGCCTACACAGTATTGCTAGAGGTATTCCCTGTAAACCTTGATGTGTATATGAATGCAAATATGGGCATATTTTCGGATGCTGCGCATAAAAGGAATAATGAAAGGATGAAAAAGGATATAGAACCACTTAAAAATCAGAGGTCTTATTTTTTCTGATTTTCTTAGGAATCCGTTTGTAAAAAGTTGAAACGAAATATTAAGCGAAAAATTGCCTACATAGGTATGGTGTTTTGAAGGTGTTTTCATATGCATCATGCTAAAAATGATAGCTTTGTACCAAAAATGCTAAATCATTTGATAAAATATTCAAAATATATATTCTATTTTCATTTTATTCTAACAACCCCATTTTCCGTGAAAAGGGGTAGGGAAATGTCATTCATACACATAAAAATGACAAATCACGATCAGAAGCTCTATCAGTAGTCAGTGTAGTCACTCCATCTATTCTCCAACACACCTTTCGACGCGTCGTCCTTGACGATTTGCCGCCATTTCACTGTGTCATTCCTTCTGCGCGTTCCAGGTCTCTTTTGATACAATCCTCCCAGCGAATCCTTGGTCGTCCCCTTCTTCTTGTCATTGTGTCATCCATCTCTTCCACTTGTTTCACTACCCTTTCGTCTCCCATCCTTACCACATGTCCTGCCCACCTCAGCCTCTTTTCTACCACAATTCTGTGTAACCGTTTTCTTCAATCCTACTTCATCCCTCAGCTCCGCCATTCTTTGTTTCTCCACCAACCTTGCACCACAGATGCGCCTTATCCAGTTATTTCCACACATTTGCAACATCTTTTGCTGCTGCTCGGCTAGTGCCATCAAAATATAAATAGAATAACTAAATGTTGAGTTGCATCCTCAGTTGAAAAATGGAAACAGAACTGAATAGCTGCTATTTCATTCAAAATCAGGATTCATTAGGCCTAGTTTACATCTCTCAACATCGACACAACTCCCTATTTAAAGTTGCAGCCATACCCGGATAAATTTGTAATTGCAATTACACGTTAGTGAAACTTCGACGGGCATTCATTAAATATCACTTTAAACACACCGGCCAATCGCCTGTTTCGATGTTGAGAGATGTGAACTAGGCCTGCTGATGATTCCTGATATTGGATGAAATGGCAGCTATTCTGGTCTGTTCCCATTTTCAGCGAAAAACCTTTGAGCGAAGCAAGAGATTTATCCAAATCAAAGTCGACCGAGAAGTTCAACTTCTACTGTCAGTGTCACGAGGTGTAGCAGTCCTTTGAACTTAAGGGTCTACTAATTTACAAAATCCTCGAATCCGATTATCAGTATTGTCTCCATCCAGAATCACATGGTTTCTGCGGTCCAGAACAGTTCTGGAATCCTCAGATATTCATTCTTGAACATCACTGTTTATAATATTTGTATTTTATCAAATACTTTTAATTTTTGTCATGTAGTTTTTCTCATAAAAGTTGTTTAGGATGTTGTCTCTTAACTGCCTCACATATTGCAGTAGGCTATACCACAATATCACAGCAAAATCCAGCGTTGCCACCGCTGCGCGGATGAGGGGTTTGAGCTGCGTGTGCGCGGAATCTGCGCGGATGAAGCTCTCAAAAATATTCTTTCATTTGGGGTTATAAATTTAGAAGAGATATGTTTCTGAAGTCCCGTTAGCTTATTTCTTGTGAATACATGTATGCAATCAAACTTTTTTCTGCTAAGACGACTACTTTGACTTTATCATGATTCAACTTATAGGCTATCGATGAATATGTAGGTAGGCATATAACTGAAAGTGACTTCGATTTGATGTCGCAATTTTCTAACTAATGTTTGTGAGTTATAACGATTAGGATGTTTTGTTAAGGTTGAAATAATGTGTTTTCATTTGCTTATGAAAATAATGATAACAACTTAATTTAAGCTCAAAGCATAATTAGCGCGGAGCCTGTTATCGATGTGGCTAAGCTAAAATGGTCATTCACATCAATGAACTTAAAAGAAACAAATAGGTCGATATATTAGTAAATTGGCTCACGAGCGCGGAAGTCAGGTTATGTGACAGTTATGACGTTCCATATAAGTTTCTATGCTTTAATCATCGTATAGAGTATCATTCTTATAGACGTTTCATTATTCATAACTTATCATAGTATTGAGATCTTATTCGACACATGAATAATCTAGGGCATGTGAAATTTTTCTTGCATATACGAGGTAATTTGTACACTGACCTTTTTATAATAAGATAATGTTATCCGCAAAAATTGTTGCTACTGAAACAAATGCTTTTCATTTCTACAGCATATACTTTTAGCAGTTTGATATTTGATGTACACTTTGATTAGTGCATTAAAAATCAAATCTTTGCAGAAATATAAATCGAGATGTCATTAAAATCGCTCAAAACTATACGATATTTTTAAGCACGGTCAAGAATACTGAATATTCATAAAACCTAGACCAGGCTAGAAACTAGTTTCTAGCAACAGAAACTTTCCTTTCGTAAACATTTTTTATGAAACATTATACCAATCCATTGCTTAGTAGATAGTTCCCAGGAACAATATGTTGTTCTCACGGATCAAAAATAAGTACTATCGGAAACAATTTCCTAGATTATCATAGGCTTGATTTTAGACCTTCATTTATACTACCCTGCATCGATACATTGCCTGCGCGGATGGGGTCTCGAGGCCGGGTGTCAACGCTGAAATCGCTTTTCATATTGGACGTGATAAAAACACAGAATTCTAATGATCGATGATGTAAGTCCTTCCACATTCAGAAAATGCCATTTGACAAGCAGTATTCTAATCGCTAAATCTATGATGAATGGGCGACTAGTTGATTCGAATTTTTGGCAGTTTTGTAGCTACCATGCAACTTGATCAGTCAGAGGAATAGTACGCCGATAATCCATGTGAACAAATGAATCACAACCACACCGGCTTGATCCGCAAATGATGCGGTGAGATATTTGTTGAACTGTCTAAAGCAAGTTTGACAGACAGAGGCGCGCAGTACTCAAACTAGAGGAAGAGCAAAGCAGTCATCGGAGGGGGTCATTCATAAGTGGAGTCCCCCAGGGCTCGGTTTTTTTATGACTTAACATTTTCTTGCTATTTATTAATGATAGTGCATCATGTGTTTCTTTTGACCGACAGATTCAATTATTTGCTGATGACCTCAAGATTTTGCAGATGAGAAAAAGCATAATCCCACTCAGTTATATTTGAAAAATTTTTATTAATTGACAATAAAATCGCAGTTGAATATTTCTTACTCTAAATGTAGGGTGACAAGCTTTGGCAAGAAAATTGGTGTGCAACAGCATTCTGCCCTTCAAAAGGCAGTGAAGTAACTGCAAAAATCTGATTTCCGAGAAAACATATTTTTAGATAAACCCGCTATGCATCAGGAGGAACTGCATGGATACTGGTCTCTAACCGTGGCAGAAGCCGGAATGCTTTGAAAGCTAAACCATTTCTGCGGTATATGTAGTCATATTACAGTTAATTATACATTTGCCTCCTAGAATTGTTGCAATTTCTTGCAATTTTAGGTCCTCGAATATTGTCAAAGATGTCGTGAAAAGTCCTGCAGTGACATAGGGAGCCATGTTATCAGCGATAATACGTGAATATTTAATTGTGAAAAAGATATGAGATTGTTCTCGACTCACTTGTTGACGAAGAATTTCTGTGTCATAAGTCGACTCCTCTAAGAGTGAATACACTGACTTCATGTCGACTCGAACATTTCGACGTGAATGAGGATCGACCAGGCTATCTCACAAATTCCTCAACACATTGCTAAAAATGCTGTGAATGCACCTGGTGTACTCCAAATCCCGGTTACGATGCAAATTGTTGAATCTGTTATTTTTTTGGTTCATAGTGGCGCCAACCACACTTGATTGAACGACGTGAGAAAGAGAACCAGGAGCAATAAGAAAGCGAGAAATTGACTAGATATTGAACTACAATCTATCGAAAATTAGAGGATAGGACCGCAAGACCGCATGAGAGATTTGAACGAGAGGGCTACTGCTATAAAAGCAGGAAAGTTGCAGCTTCTGTATGATCAAATGCTAATTTAGTTGCAGTTTCCACACAACTCATTAAGGCCTTCTTTCTCATCGACACTGGCGCTTCCCAATCGGCTTCTCATCCTTCACTTCCCGATTTTGCGTTCCATCAATGTATGCTGGCATCACCTTTCTGGACGGTTACTGTTTCTGCCTCTATCCTTCCAGATCTTAACCCCAAAAGTGTCGTGTCAAAAAAAGTCTGTATACAGTGAAAATGTTTATATGAAAAGATCCAGTTTTTTGCGGAGATTACGTTCCCGTGGTCCAAAAAAATTATTTGAGCACTTTTGAAAAATGTCAAAATTTGCCAATTTATATACTACCGAGATGACGCACTCTTGTAGGTAGTATGAAACAAGTTGGATATCAAGAGGAATGAATATTTGATAGTAAGCATCCTAGCTAAGCGGAAATCAAGCTGAATATCAAGGGAATTTCATCAATTGTATTATAATGAAAGTCTTAATAAAAAGTCGCGATATTATTCGTGCTTTCTTGGCTGAAATTTCAAGTTTTAATTCAATTTTCACCGGCATGATTTTATGACTCGATCACTAAATGTTTCATTTCTTGAATCTGAATAGTGAGTGGACCTACATTTACATCTTTCAAAGTTAATTGAAATCATTTGTCTTTGATTATGTGATTTTGCTCTGCCAGTGGCAGGTTGCCTATGATATGATCACGCTTAAGAAAATACTCCTGAGGTTGAGCATGAAAGTACTAGGAACCCATCGAATTGCTAATTTAGCAAACATTAAATCTCCAAGGCTGTCATGAGAATCTGTGAAATGCCATCATTCCTTCTACATTACAATCATGATCACTCAATTCCGTGGTAATTTCTTCAAAACTGCAAAAATTTGCATATCTCACATTTGGTGACAATACCACCTGTATCTTCCTTGAGTTCATTCAATAAAATCGAAAGTGTATGCACATTAGTGATTTAATAAATGCGGAGTTACCACTCAACTTCATACCTACTCTATGCTTGCTATCAAAATGAAAAGAGCCTGTATCAAAATTAACTTATGTAGCAAAAATGTAGATAGGTAGAAGGCACACAAATGCAAAGGTGCATCATCAAAAGTCTCTTTCGAAAAGATATAGATCAAGCAATCTCTTGAATACCCGGCGAGGGATTGATGTGGATCAAGTGCCAAGCTTTCCAGTGCGAAGAACAGTAAGAAGATTGCTTGAATCTGCAGTCCTCTTGGTTAGACAATCTGCCAACTGATTCCGGTTTTCCACTTATTCGATACGAGATATCTCTTCCTGCTCCAACATTTCTCTTAGTCTTGCAGTGTCGGTCCGCAATCACTTGTCTTGGACCGCCATCGTTGAAATCAAAGACGTATAGAGACCTTGACTGTCTGTGCAGCATTTTATCTCAATTTTCTTTGGGTGATTTCCATGGAGAAGTTCAGAAATCAATGACGCTATCAATATCTGTGAGTCTGCACCTTGAAGTGCCATACATTCCGCAGCAAGCAGTGATTAATTATTGATGTTATTATCACTCTTATCCTTGCAATGAAGAGCGCAACACTGCACCATAGTGGTATTCGAATGTCGACGGACAATGATTAAGTGAACTTTACTTCCGCGCACAGTCTTAAGGCATTTTTCAACGCCTGGCTGTAACATCCTTCTCTGCAGCACTGAGCGGCGTATGATTGGTCTGTCCGTATTGACGTCATCATCAATTCTGTTTTCGTCTGCTGTTGGCAAAGGACGCTACTTGACATGGAGACAGGTGTCCCGCTTAACTCAGGGGGAGACAGAGTTAAAGACTGAGGCAGTCAAAAAATCGACCGAATTACACCTAGTTAATGTCTGTACATAACAGTCAAACCAAATTTCTCCACATACCGACTTGCTGCATCCACTGTCAATGATACCACAATTGATAGTTTCACCAAGTAGGTCTTTATTGGCATCGGACGACTCACTTTGAATCCTTCGACCATTGTTAGCGAATAATGTGATAAAACATCACCATCTGTTTTTGGGTCATCTTTGGACAAAACTTCAAAAATCTGTGAACGATACGGATATTTTCGAGCCCAGTGAAAACACGAGCCACAGAAATTGCAACGAGATACTTCGCCTTTGGAATCTCTTGGATTTATTTTGCTTTCTGCCGAGTTTCTGGTTGGTGTACCATCTGATGGGTCTGTGCGGCTTTGACTGACATGTGGACGAGCACCATGTTGAGGATATGATCCGTGACCTGTAAATCTACTACCCCTTCCACGATAAGTACCTGCTCCTCTCCATCGCCCTCTGCAAGAGTGAAGTACATCTGACTGATTGGTCGACTGACTGACACAGTTAACCGGTTCCAATTTCACAGACGTCGACGCCTGTGTCAAAAGATGACTACTGTCTTTGAAAATCTTCTTTAATTGAGCCTGCATATTGTCGTATGTCAACTTTGGTGAAGTAGCCCTTGCAAGTTGTTCATGAGCATCTGACAAGTTAGCACTACGAAGAAGTCTGTACACCAAAACTCCGTCCGGTAAATGAAGAGAAAATCCCTTAGCCTTCTGATACAATCGTTCAAAGGAATTAATGTAATCTGTTATACTCATTTTAGATGGTCGCTTATAACGCTCAAAGTTGTCACAAGCTTCAAAGGCGGCATTATCCGCATCTTTCAAAAATAGAATGTCGAGTTTACGCAGGAGAATGTTAAGATCAGTTTCCTTACTAAGTTCAGACAAGGTAACTTCATGAGCTGCATCTCGAGCAGCATCAACTAAAGATAGGAACAGCGCCGGTCCCTGCTCCTCCTCTTCCACTGAGGCAAAGTGTCGCTACACTTCTACTTCATGCTTCCAACGGAGTAGGAAAGATCACTTTGCATTGCTGGTGGGGCCTTCACATTTCCGTGTGTAGCCATGGATAATTTATTTTCACGCTCTGCTACCAAATGTTACAAGCGATTGAGTAAAAACCAAACCAATTGCTAGATACTAATTGTATTTAGCCCCACCACAACCTGCATTGGGATGGAGACAATCTTCACATACAAGTATAATGGTCATGTAGACATTGGCGCACGTAAATATATGAAATTAAAGCATGTGCTCATATAGCAAGGATTACGTTGCGCTAGCATTAATACATGTTAACTAAGTTGAGGTAGCTTTAGTTACCATTTATACAACTTCAATGCTTCTATTGACGTATGAGAATACAGAAATATGCTGCCTTATTCTGTCTTGCGCAAGTTCCGCCCTGTAAAATGCTCCGATTTTCTTCAAGTTATGAAATCACATCCAAGAATAGAATACTAAATTTAAAATATAATCTCATTCATAGCAATTTTATTCTATGTGATGAGAGATTGGTGAAAATTTCCCTATTTCGATGCAGGCATCAACATACAAAGTCTATTGCAATTGCCGATTACACAGGAAGTCATAAGTTACCACTTTTAACAAGTTGCCACAATTACCTATCATACTTCAAATAGGTGCGCATTTCACAGAAGTTGCGGCAACTAACAGCTCATGCAAGTACAACGGGTCACAGGGCATCACAGCTTCATCATTCATACAAATTCCTGATCAAATGCCTCATTATATCATCGAATTTAGAATTTCACCTGTGGGAGGTCCTAGAATAAAACTGACAGCATCGCAACCAAGGGTTGAAAGAGCTTCAGCTGATATTTTTCATTCCTTCCTCGGTTGATTATAGATGTTGAATGAGTGGTTCTGCCAAAGTACTTACGTCAATAAAGTATGCTAAGCCATCATGTTGAATGTGATTAGACGAACAATAATGAGCAGACGCATTTTGATAGTGCATTTCGAGTGACATTACGAAACTGGAGGAAAGTTTGACTATTTTGTTAATACAATTCTGAAATCTTTCGAGCACCTCAACATTATGATTCGGTCAATTTCAGCGATACATAATTTTCATGCTTATTTCATTCACAACTTCTATTTGGTAACACCCATCAGCTTCTCCCTTATTGCAAGTAAATGCATTGAATGAAATGACCTTGACAATGTTGCTATTTACACATAGCAAAGCGACATTAAATTAACTAATGAGTTAACAGTTCAGTCATTTTGAATAATTTATCGCTTATTGTCAATTACCATTGAAAATGGTATTCATTCTGCTTGTACAGCTCTAACATTTGTCGCTAGCAATACCATTGGACTTCAGCACAAGTTTTATTCTTACAGGGATGTCACCAGAAGAGGAGGTCAATCATTGGAAAACGAAAGCTGAGGATTATCGACGCCAGTAAGTCACATCAGAAATTTTTTATAAAAAAATCTAATGGGAGCATAAACCAATCATCTGCTCCAGTAATTTTTCAATTTGGCTACAGATTTGGTTAATTTACGTAAACCAATCAATTGTTATTAATGAATCCCTTTCTGACACCCGCCTTTTTATATATAGGCATATTTATATCTTTCGCAATTTGGAGGTTTGTAAGATTTCTTATTTTCATCATTTCCTGTGTTTTCATATGGGAGCATTGCCCCCTGTCGCACTTTTATTGTTTATAGAAGTCGTCATTAGACTGACATCGTATATTGCATACAGTATACACACTATTGTGTCATACATTATAATGGATTTCTCTTGTGACGTCCGATGATCGACAAAATTTTGACTTTCCCTATTGTGTGATTTTCTCCATTGTATTATTCCATCGATGGATGTAAAGCCATGATAGCAATTAATAAACTATAACACTACAAATTACAAGCAATAGGTGACGCCACTGAATACAGGGTGGCGGTCGAGCACGGGAATCGCCCTTAAACTTTGGCGAAATAACCAATTATCCCTTAAATGGCCCAGGAAGACCATTTTGTGATTTTTAGCCACCAAGTTTAATGGGCATAATTTTTCAATTTTATGATTTCAACTTCTATTAGCATGAATATTATTCAGGCCACATTTTTTTATTTACTTAATCTAAATTGAAGCAACCAAGCAAATACATATGCTTCCACAACATTTGGACAAATATATTCATAACTTAATAAAAAGGTTTCGTTTCCAGAGACATGTCAATGACATCTGTAGGGAGCTTGAATTGTATCGTTGAAGCGTCGCTATCTTGATCAATAATGATGTAGTCATTCAAATAAGTAACGGTGCATTTTATAGAAACAATTATGCTATTATTCGTGCGCTACATAGGCTTATAGGTATAAGCTTGTAATCAATGTACAGGGGAAGGCAAAAATGTCCGTGTTTTGTATGTTTCTTAGCGTGCTTGCTGTCTACATGTAATTTCGTACCAGACTAGCGATATGCACGAGTTACGAGGTGAATTATACTGACAGATCATATCTAATTGATGGTTTATCTTTACGCGATCAATGTCATAAGTTGTAGGATATTTTGCATGGGCACAACTTTGTGAGCAATAAAAAATCTGCCCTTTATGAAAGCTATACGTCTGAGCAAGAATCGAACAATTTAACACTGTAGGTTACCTATGTGTCCATATCCACACAGAGTTGAGGAAAGATATCAATCTAAATCATAGGCTCCATTGGTTTGGATGACCTTGACATTATTTGTGAGATTTTCAAACTCATCACGCATTGATTATTGATTCGAGATACCAACGAAAGCTCTGCCAATGCGGCCACTGACAAAAAAGTGCATCATTAGAGTTTTTGTTGGTATGTCGATTAAATGTCAATGGCTAGGGCAAGTGATGTGTTCGAAAACCTCACTGTAAATCATGACAAGAAGACCAGTGGTTCCAAAAAAGAAGTTATAAGAAGCTAAACAAGTGAACTTTGTTAACCTGTGCCACATGCTCAGTTTTGGATAGTTGACACATTTGATTGCATGTTAAGCCCATTCACAATTTTGTTAAACAAGAATATATGGTCAGGCCTACTTTCAGTGGCTTTTTAGCCCATGAGCCCGTTTATTTATGTGATCTGAATGATTTTGTGGCGATTGGAAAGATCATTTTATATGCCATCTAATGATCGCACAGTACATGTTTTTCATTTTCATCAACTTATTCATATGATTTTATGATTTTTCATATAATTCATATGATTTGTTTTAGTCAATTTTTTCAGACTTGAAGTTTTATGACATACAAAGTTGAAGGAACAAATTGCCTTTTGGAACGTGAAATTTTCGAAAGCTATGTATTTTCAATTTTTTATTTGTTGTGTGCATGTTATGAATTATTATCATATAATGCGGAGGTGTAAGTTGAATAATTTGATTAGGGGGAATGTAAAGTCAGATTGAGTCAAATTTAGCCAGTGTTGCCCCTAATACTGAGACATTATTACTGAGTTGTACCGCCATCGTTATGTTTTTAATCAAGAAATATCAAGACCTTGATTCTACGCAGGCTAGTAAATAAGCTCGAAGAATGAGAAATTGAAATACTTGCATTGCAGCGCTTAAAGTCCTCGCACAACGTTGCAGTGTTCCTGTATTCTCTTGACTGTATATTCTGACTATCCACAACCTGGTAAAAAGTGGAATTTTGTGATTTGACCTGGAAAGCCAGAAGAACCAGGGATTCTTTAAAAAAATCCTGGAAATCCTGGAATTCGATGAATAAACCTAGAAAAACTGGAATTTTACTTCATAAGTTAACTTGAAATTGATTATAGGTAAACTCAGCGCATTGAGAAAATTTGTTGCAAACCTAAAACTTGACATTGAGAAAAAAATGATGCAATGCATAAAGATCACATACCGGCGATTTAAATGAAAATTTACCTGTTTTGAACGGTTTCAATATTCATCTGAACCTTCAGGATAGCGTTTCTCAGCCTCTCCTATTGGCGGAAATCCCGAATCTTAAATGATCCTGAGATGTTTTTACATGTATACAAATCAAATGAAGGTACTATAAAGTCATTACATAATTGAAGCTGCATGCTAGAAGCACGATTTCCTAACTCAATTGAAATATTCTCACTCTTAATAACGACCATATAACGCTAACAAACGTGGCAGGTGTATATTGATATAATTTGACAATTGACATGTTTATCAAAATTTGACTCCTAGATAGTTTCCGTCACTAACCAGATCCTCACTTTTTGGTGTATCTTTAGTATTAATCGGGATGCAGCTGTAGAAATGCTTCCTCAAATCAGAAAAGCAGGTTTCACACAGATAAGCTTATTAGTTGGAAATAACAATATAATTTTCCATCTACTGTGGAAAGACTAGTTACGTATTTTGTAGAGGTAACTGAACCAATAGGTCAAAAACATCAATTTCGGAAAATGCAGGCTTCAAAAGCTATGGCTATTTTTGTTTGTCGATCATTTCCTCAACCAACTCGCCAGTATCAAAGTATTCTTCATTCATTTGTATTTTCAAATAAGTTGCAAACTGTAGATAGAAATTATGTAGCACACATGATACACAAACCGTCTATACACCACGACTCATCTCGGTCTAGTGATAACATCGGGAAAGTTATTCGAATAATTTTTCCAGACTAACTAATTTTGATACAGTTCAACAAGTTTAGTTGAGTCCTTCAACGCGAGACAAGTAAACATGATAATTCGGTTTTCGAGCAGCCTTGAAATGAGCTTCGATAAGGCACATAAATAGACCAGACAGCCAGGGGCTTTAGCTTAGTTGGGAATTTTACCGATTCTAATTCATATAGTCGAGTAAAATATACAGCATGTGTCTGAAAAAGGAATCGAACGTCTGCCTGAAATTTGTTGGTGGGTTGGCCCAATCACACAATTATAAACATCCGCTTCTCGTTTTGAAAAGCAAACAATGGCTATCGAAGAAAACGCGAGGCAGCATAATGAAGTCTAATTTATACTGTTTATTGCCTTTTTTCTTCTTTGCTTAATGTTCTTGCTGTTTCTGTAATTACCACTGCTGAGTACATATCACTTCGCATTGTCCCGCATATTCACAAGACTTTTTCTTCGATGAGATGATTACTAGCCAAAGAAAGAGAAGCTGGTCCTTTAAGTTGTCTAATTGGACCAATTGACAACAAAACTCTGCAAGAATTTTGATTTCTTCCTCTGACATGTGAGTATTACCCGTCTATCTGCATCTGTCGGTTACCTTTCAAGCTTATTTGAATTACCAAGATGTCTGATCTGAATCTCTGTCCTCAGTCGTGCTGCGGTTGTGTATCTGATAGAATCATAGAAGGGTGTATGTACGCATCCTAGGCTTTACAAGGTTGCAAGCTCAATGGGGGAAAATCAATTCCGTGAAATAATCAATCTCATACCTGGGATAATGATGCCGTGCTCAGTTGGGATAGAAGTGAAAGTTTATCTTTCGTTTCCGAAAATTGGACTTGAGTCCGGGACCATGATGGAGGTTTTCACTGCAAGTGAGCCGTGTCTCCGCCATTTACAAACCTATGCATCACTAGGATCAATCAGAGATTCAAAGATGAACCAAGAACCAACATTAGTCATGTTAGGGATGCATGAATAAAGATAATGAAGATTAGTGACTTATTACATTTGGCGGCATGATTTCATGTGCATTTAAACTGTCAATAACATGTAAAGTTGATATATCAACATTATGACATGTAAACCGTAGAATAATTATATGACTATAGAAGTTAACATAAAAACCTGAAATTTTGCATAAATCGACTCTGGAAAAGCCTGAAATTTTGGTATCGAAATCCGCGGCACCCTGTATATTTTGCTAACTTATGCCCTCTTGCCATTGCATTAACATGTTTATTTTGATATCATGGTAGCGTCATGGCATGAGTACATGGTTACTCAAAATGTCGTGTCTTCCTTTTTGATAAGAAAAACAAAAATTTGCTGCTTCAACTTAGCTTAGCATGATTGGAGGTTGAAGTCTGAAAATCCACTAAATAACGCGGCATGGAATTATGCAAATTAGTCAGTGAAAAAATATATATTTTTGATCGTTAGAAAGCTCAGGAAATTAACTTTTCTAGCGATATAAAATTATTTAGATACCATAACTAGTTCACTGACTACAGGACATTGATGAATGATACATGTAAATGATACTAGTAAATGATGAAACTTTTGTTGAAAGTGTTAAAGTTAAAGAATCCTTTCCAGGTAGTGATCATCTCTCTGTTCATTGTCGACTTAACTTTTCTATCTCCGGTTATCAGGCAGAGTGTGATGTCAATACACGTACGTCAGAATACCGCTTTATTTTTCAGAAGCTAATTGGGATATGTTCCGCTCCTGTCTCACATCTACTTTTTGCGAGATCTTTTCTGATGTAACTTTGTTTGATGCAGACAACATGTGGTATGAAATTCACTGTTCTCTACTCGAAGCTGCAAAAAAAGCAATTCCTACTATTGTGCATAGGAAGACTTTTGTTGGTGTCCCACTTACAAGCTTTTCGCTTTCGTAAAAATGTCAATAAGATGTGTGGTAATTCTATGTCTTCATTTTGTAACAGTATTCGTAAAGAAGCTGATGACAATCTGAATAATACTGTATCAACTGCGCGTCGCAATCACGATTTTGAAATTGCAAGAAGCTGTAAATCGAATCCGAAACGTTTTTGGAATCATGTACGTTCCTCTATGTCTTGTAAGCCGACAATTGTTCCTGTTCGAAAGTCCAATGGCGATCTGTCTGTCAATGACCAAGATACAGCCGATGCTTTTAATACTTTTTCTCGTCGGTTTTTATCGAAGAGAACGATGTCCTGCCTGATTGTCCTTTAAGAACTAATGAACTATTATCAAATGTTGACATCACTGATGACATTGTTAGAGAGAATATTGAGAAAGTATCTCCCAATTCATCTCCAGGACCTGACGGGATTACAAATTTGATGTTAATCAATAGCGGCTATTTTATAGTGCCTATTTTACGTAATTTTTTTATCATCTCCTTTGTTCGGGCAAAGTGCCTAGAGACTGGAAAGTTTCTTGTGTTGTACCTATTTTCAAGAAAGGCTGCAAGTCCGACTGTTCAAATTATCGTCCAATCAGCCTTACATCATCCATCTGCAAATTACTTAAAAGAATTGTCAAGACTGCTTTGTTAAATCATGTATTGACCCATTCTCTTTTACATGGTTCTCAGCATGGCTTTTTGCCTGGTCGTTCGTGTTCTACGACACTTTTGAGTTTTACTGATTATTTAACATCTAATGTAGATAATGGCCGTTGTGTAGATGCAATATATATTGATTTCTGTAGAGCATTTGATTCTGTCCCCTTCGGACGTTTGATAAATTGCGCTCTTTTGGTATATGTGGCTCTTTGCTGGATTGGATTTTCTCGTTTATCTCTGATCGTGTCCAATATGTCAAAGTTAATTGGACAAAGTCTTCTTTATCCAGCGTTACAAGTGGCGTACCTCAGGGTAGTGTTTTGGGGCCAATTCTGTTTTTAATGTACATTGACGATATTGACAGTTTGTTCAAAATGTGTAAAGTTTTGAAGTTTGCCGATGATATCCGGTTATGTGCTCCAATAAATATCATTGATGATAGTGATTGTGTAAGGAAAATGCAGCAAGATTTGTTCAACTTGCAAGACTGGTCGAACAAATGGTTAATCAAGATTAATTTTGAAAAATGTTGTTCTATTCATTTTGGTCGCCAGAATCCCAGCTACATGTATCAGGTTAATGGTTTAAAGCTAAAAACGGTTGTTGAATTTTTAGATCTTGATGTGTTGATATGTAATACCCTTAGTCCCACTAAGCAATGTCACTGTGTTGCCAATCGTGCTCGAAGATTGTTAGGCACTTTTAGATTGGCTTTTAAATCTCTGGATAATCAGACGACGTTGCTGCTGTACAAGGCTTTTGTTCGACCTCATTTGGAGTATTTGTGTTCCATTTGGGCTCCGTATTTCCTGAGAGACATAAATTTACTCGAAGGTGTTCAAAGGCGATTTGCTAAAGGGTTATGTGGTCTTCGTGAATTATGTTATCGTGATCGTCTAGACTCTCTAAGATTGCCCTCACTCTGTGAAAGACGCCTATGTGCAGATTTGGTATTTGTTTTTAAACTATTATGTGGTTATTGTAATGTTGACTCTGATCTATTTTTCACCATGTCTGAACTTACACGAACTCGCTCGCACAATCGGAAACTGGTGCAAGGACCTGCTCGCCTCCGACTACGGCACAACTTTTTCATAGTACGCATCATCTCGCAGTGGAACTCACTGCCATCTTCAGCAGTTAACGGTGAATGAATTCAAGCGTAAAATTCGATGGAAACTTTCTTCTGTTTAATGACATTTGACTTTCTTTTCTTACTTTTATTCATGGTTCTATGTAATTTGTTGACTCCGTCCGGAGCCTTATCCAAATACAAATACAAATACAAATAAATGTATGTTCACCAATTTTGGGAACCACCACTCACAGGTTTAGTCGAGTCAATATCGATCATTATCTAGCAACTGAAAATTTGGTGGCGAAATTCAAACGAGAAATGCATAAAATTTCAAGTCAAATAATAGGTTAAAGAATGTCTGGATAATTTTTTTGACAGTGTGATTGGAATAACATACGTGGTCGATCTAAAAGGAGACTAAAAAGTAGCGTGGCATTTCGATGAATTAGCCTAGGAATTCGAAGCTTGAAATCTGGCTGCTACTCTGTAAATGAAAGTCATGCCTTTTCCGAGAATTCCCGTTGCATGCACTGGTTAATTCCAGTATTTGATGCATTCTCATCCCATGGGAATTCCCATTCCCATGGAAAGTCTAGTATTCTTTCGATAATGTGTCGCCGTCGAATGCATCTTATAATTGAAGAATTACATTTTTTAAATAATTGACGCTATTATGATGCAGGTGAGAACGGTTTTCTTGCTTTTTAGTCGCATTTATGCATTTACGTTTACTGCAGCTAGCAGTTAATGGTCAAAGTTTCCTGTCTAGTGGGTACACAAACTATTGCTCAAAAGCTTTCCACACAAGTTGCTCACTAACAAATGGCGATTATTTGAACTCAGCCTGCTGACGCTATACATCTCCTGAGTATTTGATGTCTTCTGTCTAGTACGATGGGTTTCTAATAGCAAAAAAATCAATTTCAAATTTTCATAGTTTCATATATTTCACTTCTATGTAGATTATTTATATGCCTAGTTATTTAGACGCAGCTCCATGGTTGGACAAATCAATCAATCCGGTTTCTTATACTGGCATAGGTTCCACGCTAGCGGGGGTTGGCTAGTCCTTGCACTGTTTTTCTTCTCCATCTCTTTTTGTAGCCAACTCCTTGTTGACATTACTCCTCTTCATATCCTCCTTACACTAATCCATTTCTTGCTGGTCGGGCTCTCCTGGAACTTCCTGTGATTGTGATTGTCATAGCTTTCTTCACCTCCTCGTTCTCCTCTCGACGCATGACATGTCCGCACCACCTCAGTCTCAATTGTCTCAGATATTCATCCAGGTCATTCACTTGCAGTCTGCTTGCTATCTCCTGGCTGCATACTCTATCCTTCATGGTCACACCGCATATCAATCTCAACATCCGTCTTTCTGTGGCTTCTAATCTCTGGATAGATTCGGTCTTCAATACCCACGTCTCTGCTCCGTGTGTCAGGACACAACGAACGACTTCCTTGAACACCAGGCCTTTTAATCTCATAGAGATGCATCTAACGCACATCACACCACTCAATCCCCCGAACTTCAACCAAGCTGCTCTTATTCGCGCGATTACGACCCTTTCGGCACCACCAGCATCGTTCAAATGATCTTCCAAGTACGGAAACTCGCCTACATATTCCAGCTCGTCATCCTCCAAACGAAACCTTTCTAGTTCTTGCCTTCCTCCATCTCCACATGTTTTGCACTCAAAGTCTTCCAGGCTTGTACAAAGCGGAGTATATAACATCCATCAGTGAATTTTTTCGCAGATCATTTGGAAAATATCTTAAGACGTAAAGCCAAGAGAATATTTTAAGAATATGATAAATAGTCACGATCTATTAACTGTTATTCTCATTTGAGTTATTTTTTGAAGTTCCTACAAGTGTTTTTAGCCCTAAGTACAGAAACAATTAATTATAAAGAACAGCAGTTGATTTTTAATCTGGTCATCAGTTGTCAAACCATAATGACGATATAATTCGTTATCATATGTAAACTTTCCTCCTTGTTTTTGCAAATTAATAGCCAATCATTGAGCTTCAAGAACTTCAAATTAATCGAGATTTGAGATCTTGTTCAATTTGATCGGGATCAGGATATGAATTTCCGAATTCCGTGCGATATCGTTCCGAGATAGTGAGTGACCACTACTGCACGATAAGTGATAATCAACCACAAAGTCGGTGATCGCTGTCTTCACTTTTGGGATATCACTTTGGTAACGTCAACACATTGCAGCTTCAAAAAATCTCAAGTGAAAATGATGGTCACGGGGGTCTAAGTCGGGTAAATATTTCTTCCCGCCCAAAAAAAGGGTTGAGCATCGGCTGATAAATTCATTCAGGAGCATTTTCTTAGGTATTGAATCATTCGCTTCATTAGGGAAGGAGTTGTCCATCATGTTTGAATATCCTATTGATGTTTTCTTACATTTTAAGAGCAGGTTTTTCGACATGATTATTGTTTCGTGTGGACAGTAGAGAAGGGGGATCCTGCCCTTTCACGCTAGCTATTTCGACAAGATTGTTGCGTGATGCATCACTGTTCAGCGAAAATTATTGTATTAGTATATATTCATTTGAAATTAGTGGCTCAGTGTCCATTTCATGATATGCAGGTATAAATGAAGCTCAAACGTCACGTACTCCCCGCTGAAGGCTTGGAAATTGCTGACGCTGTCTGACTTTTTCTAGAGAGTTGTGAGTCCGGTTGCGATCCCTGCCGACTTCCAATGACACTTGCGGGGCTCTGACGCATGAACAAAAAATTATATGGTGAAGCACTTAGCCAGTGTGCCACACAGACGACTAAAGTAAAAATGCTAAAAATCTATTGAAGTCAACATTAACAGTGAAGCAGATGGAGCAGACTCCAACAATCATCAGCTTAAAAACTCCAATACATAACATTGACTCTTTAGGAAACTGTTTTCGACAAAAATGTGGTTTGCATTACTTTCATCTAGAAAAGCTTGAATGGATGATTCAGTTCTTATTGTGATTCGCAAGCAAACTTTCTGAAATGCATCCAAACATTTTTAATAAAACTTCCAAGCGCTGCTGAATTGTCTGCTGATTAATTTGCTCAAGTTTAGGCTAGCTGCACAGTGGTCGGACTGCTGCGCAAATTTAAGCGTATCTTAATAAGAATAATACTGTTCTCTATTTGAAAGTTCCTCTTGTAGAAGCTGTATTGCACCTAATATGTTAACGTTAATGATTTTTCTTCAGGTACGAAGATGTGAAGGAAGAGTTGGAGGAATTTCAAATGGGAAGTCGGGAACTGGAGTTGGAGCTTGAGATGCAATTGGAACAGTTCGAGAAACGGAACAAGGATTTGAATACAGCACATGAATCCTTACAAATTGAATATGAGAACTACAGGGTGAGATGCACTAGATTGCGAGTAATTCATATAACCATGCTGTATTGCTTCTCTCCATGTTCATACAGGAAAAAAGCGAGCGTGATAGAGACAATTTAATTCTTCAATTAACACATATCCAGGATGAATGTAATCGAGCAAAGAGCGAGCGTGACGAAATGCACCGCTATATCCGCGATTTAGAACAAGTTAATGATGATCTCGAACGGACGAAGCGGTGAGTAAACGCCTTATCATGCGCTATGACAGCACATGAGATATTTTGTCATCGAAGTATGCGTTTTTTTTTAAAGTTAATTAGCACATTTTTGTTAATTTATTCGGGTATGCTTTAAATTCTTTTTTTTCTGACACACAACTGACATTTCGGTGCACGTTGACTGCTACACTAACTTAGACGAAATGTAAGTGTTTTAAAAGACAGTAGCGTATTTGTTCAGTACGTGGTCAAATTAACTAACTTAATACGCTAATTATGCATCTCAGATTTCTCCGATTATTATTGCATGTAATATAGGGAGTTGCGTTGATAGTAAGGGATATGAACTAGGCTTGCCAATGATTCCTGATGGCGGGGAATTTCTGCGTCTATTTAAATTTCACAAAGTATCATGTATTGAACACAATTATATTGATGCGAAATGTCTAATTCCGTAAAACATCTTGCAAAATATTAAACATGTTGTAGGTCGCTGATCATATGATTGTGTTCATTACAAAACAATGAATGATCTGCATTATTGTTATTCTATGTATTGTTGTCATCTGTGGGTCGCCCCCCCCCCACTAACACATGCAACTCTCCTCGAACGGGTTGAGAAGCGTGTCAAGAATGGCATGGGTAAATAACTCGCTAACGAGTTGCAGTCGCTCTCCGTCAGCCGAGATGTTGTTTCATTCAGTCTCTTCTACAGATAAGATTGAAGAAGAATTGATAAGAAGAAGCTCTACAGTAAATGAGTGTGTACCGAAACCTGAGATCTTCTCCAGAAGCACACGCAGTGCTAATGTGTTCACTTGCTGTGATGTGTACTTAGATTTGTTATCTTGCTTTTGTTCATTGAAAAAATTTAAATGATTGTTTTCTTTTCATTGAATGACCCCTAGTTTCATTCATGACTCGTAGCTGCGACAAGGGTCAAAATGTCGTATATGCATATCGTCACAAAATGTCTGTACGACCGGTAGACCTACATCAACAATAGCATGCAATGCGTTTGTATAATACTTCAGAACAAGTTGTAGGCCTAAATGATTTGCATCTTGCGGTCGCTGCGTAGGCCTACATAGTCATTTCCTTGGCTAGTCTTCTAACAAATCTTAAGCCCAGCGTCCAAAACGTATTCATTACGTTGTGATTGTCGGATTAGAGAATCTGACGCTGTTTGAGTTTTGGGGGTAGAAACTGGGAATAGCCATCTGATTCTCCGAGCATGAAAGCCAATCTCGTTAGACACCTGCAGAGTATTCCCAGGCTCTCACGCCGCACCAACTATAATCCAACCTTGTGCGAAATCAAAAAAATGTCTATCTTGTTCGTGGAAGACCGGTTTCGAGTTTATCTTTATCAATTCCACATGTAGTGATACAGGACACAAACTGAAAGACAGCAAAATGTCAGCCAACGAGAGATGTTCACTTCTTGAACAACAAGCTTTGCAGATTTCTCTCTGTGGTGTACGAGGGACATGTTCTTACGTCATCAAATGCATTCTGACAATAGCGCAGCACACGCTGGCTACAAGAACTATACGGCAATACAAGGTGAGAATTATCAAGCGCATTCAATTCATGATTTAAACCATTTGGATACAAAGTGCTCAGGCGCTTAATCCACAAATTTTCTTTTTTCAGCCGTTTACTTTCAGAAGGACAATGCTCAAGGGCCACAAAAGAAAAATCACTAAAAGTACAAGTCTCATTAAAATGTTGAGCTACAGAAGTAGAGTAAAAAGAACGTATACTTCGGACGTGTTCGGAAATGCGTTCACACACCATTCTGGATGTTTGGCCCACATACATGAATTTACACTTTTTACAGATAATAAGATAAATTACTTTACAAGATTTACAAGAAAGTCTATGTACAATTTGAAAAGGGTTTTTATTTACAGTATTTACAGCATATTTTGATGGTATGCCAAAATCACAAACGGAGCAGCTTTCGGCACATGTAGAAAAACCTGTTTCCCACTGATCGGGAGACTGCAGGGTCAACGAAAAAACTTGACGTACACAGTGACGTACTAAGCTTCTGGTATAGCCTTGACGCCTCCACTGAGACTGTACAACAGCCTTTGTATTTTTGAAGTCTTGGTAGGAGGCACTATGAGTTGCAAAACGCAAAATTTGACCAAAAATAATGGAACGGAAAACATGTTGGGGATGATATGACACAGGTGGTAATAGAGTATGGCTGTCTGTCGACTTAAAGCCAATACGATGCAAAATTCTTTGACCAGCCTTGTACAACTCCAGGTCCAAAAAACGAATTGAACAATTGCTCGAACAAGACTCAACTTTAATACTCAATGAAATATTATTCACAAAATGAAGAAAACTTTTAAGGCTTGATTCATCACAATCCCAAATCATAAAAATATCGTCGATGTAACGAATCCAAAAAGATGGTGGGCGTTCACAATTATACACACTTTCTTCCCACTCAGACATGAAAATATTTGCATATGACCGTCCAAAGGCACACCCCATGGCCGTACCTTGGACTTGCAAAAAAAGTTCCTCCTTAAAGACAAAACTGTTACTTGTTAAAATTAAACGGAGCATCGTTAACAAAGTTAAGTCAGGCCTCCTTTGATCTGGATTCTTCGAAAAAGCTTTACTAACAGCATTTATGCCCTCTTCAGTGGGAATATTCGTGTACAGAGATGACACATCTAAGGTCACAAGAAAAGAAGAATGAGACTCTGTTTGAGTTTTGGGGGTAGAAACTGGGAATAGCCATCTGATTCTCCGAGCATGAAATCTAATCTCGTTAGACACCTGCAGGTTATATATATATATATATACAGGGTGATTCCGATCTTCGCGTCACTTTTCAAGTAAGGACTACAGCTGTATCACATATCTGGTTGTAGTGATGGTTCGTGATTTATATACTACGTTTCATGGTCTTTCAAATCGTATATTATTTATTTTCTTGTGATCTGCATTTCTGCTGATACGAGCAATTGAAATTATTTACCCATATTACAACTTTTTAAATCAATTTTAAGTACTTTTTTTAATTTTTTTTATTCCTAGTCTATTACTTAGTTATTTTATTTTACTATTTAAGTTCTTTTTTTCATTTGATTTCGAAAAACATTTCATATCCAAAAAAACTTTATTATAAGTGACAGGTATGCAGTAACGCAAAATTAACTCACAAGAACTGTTCAAAGTGACCACTACCATTCTCAGAGCACAACTCGCATCGGCGCAAGAATGACCTGTACGAAGATCGCATCATCTCGACCTCCACGCTATCGAGTAAGCTCTTAAGTCTTTCTCGTAAAGCTTCAAGAGTACGAGGACGTGGATCTCTGTATAGTTTGTCACGAATATAGCCCCAAAGCCAGAAATCGTTTACTGCTAAATCAGGGCTTCTTGGTGGCTAGTGTATCGGCCCACCACGACCAATCCATCGGTTCTTCTGATAAAATTGACGTCGATTTCGTCTATCACTTAGTAGCGGCTTAACTTTGTCTTCAAGGATAGACTGGTAGCGCTGTCCATTCATTGTTTCTTTTTGCAAGGTAAGTGATGCTGTGGTGTGGTGATATCATTGCCCAGCAAGTGATGGAACAGACTTTAATGGTTTCACGATAACGTGAGGATTTTCTTCCGCGTAGATGAAGGCGTTGTGAAGGTTCACAGATCCATTCAAGTGAAACGTTGCTTCATCGGAGAAAACGATATTTCCAACGAAATTACTGTCGCGCTGCTGATGTTGAAGGATAAGGTTAGAAAACTGGAGTCTTTGAACTTTATCGTCGTCCGAGATCTCTTGCACGCGGGTAAACTTCCAAGCTCTCAAATCTTCATCTTTCAATACTCTGTTCACCGACGATTGTGAAACGCTGCAGAGCTGAGCTGCCTTTCGTTGCGAAAGTGTTCATCAAGTGATCATCAAAGTGATCATCACCATAGGCCTCGACTATTTCGTCTCGTTTGTTGTCGGAAAGCCGTCGATCTGAATGGTCACCGACTCTTGCATTTTCGGTGAGAGATAGCGAGGTTTTAAAACGCTTTGCCCACCCAATTAAGGTTATGCGTGGTGGAGCTTCTTTCTTAGAATCTACACGAAATCGTCGCCTTGCATCTTCAGGATATGAAGAGATGGTATAGGCCACGGCCGTCGCAATTTCTTCATTCGTGAAGCCAGGATAGCTAATTGCTGTCAAGTGTTGATAGTAAATGAATTTTAGCCAGTTTAATACCGTCTACACTGAAAAGTCAATCTCAATTAACTTTGCATGGTGTCGCTCAAAGCAAGCAATTATTAGATATCTATGCTGAATGCGGCTGATGATATTGATTGTTGCGATGTTCCTGTCATAGATATTGATTTAAAAAGTTGTAATATGGGTAAATAATTTCAATTGCTCGTATCAGCAGAAATGCAGATCACAAGAAAATAAATAATATACGATTTGAAAGACCATGAAACGTAGTATATAAATCATGAACCATCACTACAACCAGATATGTGATACAGCTGTAGTCCTTACTTGAAAAGTGACGCGAAGATCGGAATCACCCTGTATATATATATATAAAATCAATAAATTATGTTTTGCACTTCTTCGAGTATACTTAGAAATATTAGTATACAAATACACAGTATACAAATACTAAGTATACAAATTACGAAATTGGCAGGATGAATGCGGCAATGATGTTTCACTGATCAGCGAATAGTTGACAGTACGTATTTTCTTCTACGTCTACATGCAGATATAATTTCACACTTTTTGTTGATCAAATTATTAGTTTTTTGTGTTAGAATGTGATTTCGACAATGCAATTTCGTGTTCATATCTGATGTTCGTGAAGGACATTTTGTGATTGCGATATCTCGTTTTGAAGCTGTTTTCTGTTTGACCGATGTATAAATGATCTTTGCCATCTTCTGCTGTTACCGTCGCTTTATACACAACGCATTCTTTCAAACATTTTCCTTCAAGAAGGTATTCATCTTTCTTCCTGCAATTACATTGTTGCTCACTGGATTGCGTTTGGTTAGTTTCGCTGCTGTTTGAGTTACTTTCGTTATTGCTTGAATTCAATATCTTGCTGTTATACTGTTTGATAGTATTTCTCATATTAGTCATGCAGCTATAACTTACTTTTATGTTGTTTCTGTTGAAAAGAGTTCGATATTTATGGTTGGGAGGAAAGTGCTTATTCACTAATGAGAGGATTTATGTCCAACATCTGTTTTCACATTTTGACTGAACGGTGGGTTGACCTAGATGATATTTCGGCGCCTTTGTTTCTTATTTTCTACTTTCTTGAACTTCGATTTATGTCGGTATCCACATTTTTTGAGCGCGCTTTGATAATGTGGCTTTACCTTTTCAAATTCAGCTGCATCGCTTGAGAGTGAAGATAATCTTTTTTCCACCATTGTTGGTATTTGTTTAATTATTTCTGGCGGGTGGTTTGATTTTGAGTTGACATATAAAGGCATATTATTTGGTTTCATGTACGGTCTGTATTTACCAGTTTGTAAATTGAGATGAACATCTAGAAAACATATATTCGCATAAAGAATCGAGAGAAGTCAAAAGTTCAGCTATTTTAAAAGTTTCGAAAGTGATGAGAAACAACTGATTCCCATGAGACTTTGTTGAACAGACAAGATCGCATGCAGAACGTCTCTGTGGTGCTTTCAAGGACCTCGGGGAATATGGTTTGGACATTCCCGTGTACCTCTTCAATTAGATATTAGCACTTGGAAGGACACTTGAAGCTTGGAGAAAGATTCGCGCATACCCAATTTCAAGACCCATTCAGACCCATTTCAAGACGAAAGGAGACCATCAAGAAGTTATCGCGGTGTCAATCTTCTCAGTCATCCCATGAAGCTGCTGGAGAAGATATTGGAGAAGCGACTGTGTGGTCTCATTGAGGTGGATGGGATTCAATTTGCCTTCCGACCAGAGACGAAAGTCGTGCTTTTCCGGTCTCTGGGCCTGCATCAGAACTCGGCACTAAGTCACTTATTGTATTTATGGATGTTGCTTATAAAAAGTACAGTAAAGGTGGTCCCTGTACTCCAACGACCAATTCTACTCAAGTATTTGAGCGAATTCGTTAAAAATTAACGTCGCGAAATGTAATTCTTGTCATTCGACTTTTTTGAAATAGTGACTATTGTGGGATGTCTTCAATTTTCAACAGAGGATGGAGCTCTATATTTAATAACTCTATCCAGTTGAAATACTTGCTTTTATTCTTTATTGAATTCCATTAAGATGTGCTGTTAGTTATCTTACACTATCTTGTCCTATTTAAGTTTTGCAAATTCCAAAGTTGCGTGACTACCCCAAAATAGTTAAATAGCCGTCAGTGTAGACCAGCTATGGACAATCTTATGGCCAGGCGGTGATATCTGAAATTAGCCGGCTGGAAATAATTACCTAATGGCGACTTTCCTATTTCACTTCTTTCTGACACATGGAAGAAAAATAAAATTTTTGCATGCTAACGTTTTGAGTACACTATGTTGCTCTGCTTGACTCATAGGTGCACATACAGATTTTATTGCTTTTTCTTATAAAGTTGTAAGTTGTCACTTAGTAAGAAAATGCAATGCAATCCATCAGTACCTCAACAAGTCAGACATCAACTTACTATGCTTAAAATGGTTGCTTTGAAAAATGCTGGTGTGTGGGTTGTAAAACTATCTACGTTTGAAACAGCACAGTCTGGTTTCTGCACACTAGAAGAACAGGGCATTCAACCAACAAGCCCTGTATTCAAGCAATATAACTAGCATTTTCGTAGAAAATACTTCAGATAAAGACAGCCTCAGTATTCGAATATATGAGACAATTTGTATTTATTTAATTAAAACTGAAGCCAAAAATCAGCAGCAAAGAAGAGCGCATGAAGCTTCTCTGGATTCCTTCACATGTGAATTGTAACTGCATTCTTTTTTTTTCACTGAAACTCGAGTAAATTAGTCATAACTAGTTTACACAGATATACAGATTCAGCTTAAGTTGAATATTAGTTTTATTGTTAGGTTAGCAGTACGTGATTTTAGCTCAGTTATGAATCATTGATATATTTTACGAACTTTTAAATCTTAAATGATGATTGTCCCATGCATTGATTCTTAGCTTCTGATGTGGCTGAAGAGGAAGTCGAAATTAGTAATCGAAAATAGAAAAAATCGCCCTTGGTTTCACAACAACTTCTCAATTCCACGAACTCTACAGATACATGTATGTCTTGCGACAAATGAATGGTGCATTTTCTTTAACTATATATTTCCATTTTATATTTCCAATATATATTACATTTTAAATGCCGGCATTAAAAATTGTGTATTAGACTCACGTTCTCCCTAAAATTCCCTTGGATGAAATCAAGAATGATTGAGTTAACTGTCACTGGCCAATTTGCATCCCACTTCAGTGTGCCACGAGTGAACAACGGCACACCAGAGAGTTAACGGGCAACTTTTGCCACATAGTCCGTTTGCTTGGCCTCACCTGGTTTCAGACAAAATTTATTTACGAAAACAATTTGATTTTACGCTTTTGGACTGAAATACATGTACATCACCACCCATCATTACTTCGGCTAGCGAGCTGCGGTGCGGTCGTATGCAGCGCGTTGCCTCCTGTCGATGCAGTGTTTTCTCAAAATATCTTACCTCTCAGTCATCGGTCATCGACAAAACTTATATCATTCTCACCGGCATAAGGAGAGCTACAAGTTTCATCTTCTTTTGTTAACTGTTCTGATCGGCATTGTACAATAAGACAATTACTTCGATCTTACATCAATTTTCTTTGTCTGATTGTATCAACTGCGCATCATCCATCGCTGTTTCCCCCTACAACACACACGGTGATGATGTCGACCTGTCGCCGGGTGTTTTCACGCCTCCAACTTCTGCAGATCAACGCAGCTACATGTGAAAGGGAAACTCTTCCTCGCGCGGTCCGCCGCAAGCTTTGGTTCCTTAACCTATTACGTAAAAACTCTGACAACAACAGCCGAAGTGATGACGTCGAAAATGAAATCAGCTGCATGACATCGGATCCGTCGGGTGGCGCCGAGGACCGGGAAGTGCAACAACATCGCGCTCAAGCTACATCAGATCTGAGATCAGTGAAGGTCGCCACACTGAACTGTCGAACACTCAAGGCCAAGTGGCGGCAAGGCATGCTGACGCACCTGGCCAGCGAGCAAGGACTCGACCTCGTCATGGTCCAGGAACACTCCATCGTCACAATAGCGGGACTCCATCAGGAAGAGCTCGGAAACGGCTGGGCTCTTCACTTCACCTCTGCGGACTCCAGCGGACACGGCGGAGTTGGTGCTCTCGTGAGCTCTCGTCTGCGTCGACTCGTGATGCTGCAGAGCATCTCCGCGCGCGCGCTTCGCGTCGATGTCAAGCTTCGTTCACGCAATGTACATTTCCTCAGCGTGTACAGCCCTGCAGCCGTGCACTCTGAGGAAGCCACTTACCTGATGGACTTACTTGACAGCCATATGAACACCTTGCCACGTCGAGACACGACTGTCATCCTGGGCGACTTCAATGCCGTTCTAGAGACATCGGAAAGAACACCCTTCACGGCCGGCACGCCAAACCGCGAACACCGATTCCTTCACAAACTTCCTCTTACGGCATGAACTTATATCCATTGGAACGAGGTTCAGGAAATCGCCATATCAATTGGCTACTTTCTGCGGCCCAAAAAGACCGAAGCGCAACCAGCTGGGCAGGCGTAACGCGACCGTCAGACTTGCCCAGTTAGATCACATCCTGATCAGGGAGCGTGAGAAGCGTCGCATCAAGGACTGCAATGCGCTGAGACCACAGAGATTTGTCACTGATCACAAGTTACTGCATTGCACGATCGACCTGGCGGAGCCGCTCTTCAAACCCCCCAAGTTGACAGCACGGCGCTTCTTTGGGTGCTTAAACAGCGCCGTACACCGGATGGAGTTCGTCTCTACGTTTGAACGCGCGATGGAAGTCGCCAAGACTCCGTCGTACGCTGACATCGCTGCTGCAGTGCGTTCGGCGACCAATGAGACTGTGCCGCTCCTGAGGCCTCCACAGAACGGCGTCGCCATTTGGGAATCGAGTCCAGAGGTGCAGAGCGCGAGGAGACGTGTCTCGGCGCTGCGTCGTTCAGGTCGGCACGATGAGGCAAACAAGGCGTCTCGAGAGCTTGCGGAAGCGTACAACGAGCAAGTGCAAGCGGCCATCAACACCGAACTGCGAAACGTCAGTGCCCAAACCGACTCAGCCCGTCGAAATTCTGAAGCCTGGCAAGTGACCAACCGTCTTACTGGAAGAAAGGCACGCACGCAGCTGAACATCTACGGCGAAACTCCTGAGGCTAGGAAGGAGGTGATGCGATCGTTCTTCTCCCGAATCGTCGATGCTGTGCCGCCCGAATCAACGACAATCTCTCCCTTAAACGCGACAGAATTGCCTTCACCGGATGACTTCGACAGCCGTCCCATCTCCGTGAGCGAGGTGTTGAAGACCGCATGGGAGTCACGCTGCGGGAGGGCCATGGGTCTCGACGAGGTCCCCGTGGAGGCGCTTCGGCTGCCGGCAGTGGCCGCGGCTGTCGTTCCGGTGATGAACCATGTCTTCGAGGGCGGTCGAGCGCCAGTTCAGTGGAGGGAGTCCTTGGTGGTTGCTGTGCCAAAGAAGCCGAACTCCAACAAGATTGAAGATCATCGTGGGATCTCTCTGATGTCGTGCTCGGCGAAACTCTTCAACAAAGTGTTGTTGTTGTACAACCGGTGCTCGAACCTCTCCTTCGTTCGGAACAGAGCGGCTTCCGCCCGCACCGCGGCACTTGCCAGCAAATCTTGGAACTGCGCCGGGTAATTGAAGGTGCTACGAAGTACCAGACCAACGCCATTATCATATTCGTTGACTTTCGCAGAGCCTTCGATAGCGTCGACCGGCGTTGTCTGAACGAGGTACTGAATGTATATCAAGTGCATCCAAGACTGATCAGCGGCATCATGGCCATGTAAGTAGTGAAAACTGTACCCTACTTGCGACGGATAGGTACATGGATGGGTACATGTATAATTTAGTGTTATCAATAGGTACATGGATAGGTACATGTATAATTCAGTGTTATGAATAGGAACCTGTATGAGATCTGTTTTACTGGATAGGTACATGTGTTTGGTAGACTGGGTTGAGTATATTGCGTTTCGGAACGTCTATGATCGAACTTGTGCGACTTGGTTCTGAGTACTTGGGTACGTACCGATAGACGTCCGTTGTTTGATTTTGAATGGGTTTGCTCAATTGCGACTATTGTGACAATTATTTTAAATTTAGCACTATTTAGATGTGAAAACTTTAATGTGCAGTTATGATTTAGTTGCCCCTAATAAGAAAACCAATTCCAGAACTATGTTTAAAGTGAAAAAGACAAGAGATTTACAATGTAAGTTTAATTTAAACGTGAAAAATAAATGATG